>JAKZJZ010000972.1:0-27627 GCA_022702705.1 Papilionanthe hookeriana x Papilionanthe teres | reverse complement strand
TTGTTGACCTCATTTTTGATGAGGTCTTCCCTTCTTCTTTTTAGTGCTTAGGATCTAAGCGTCAGGCTTTTCCTTTGACTATCTTAGAGGACTAGAATTGGGACCCGCCTTTTAGAAATTCAAACCACTTCTAAACTCCCTGCAAACTCCACAAACTTGACTATAGACCCCTAATCACCTAGAGGGTTGAAATCGAATATGGAAGTTTAAAGGATGAGTTCTATAGGACTCTTTGGCACTTGGAGCCCTTACTAGGTGGCTGAGTGCAGTGAAGGGGCTGACTTACACACACATTACACTTATACACTACACTTACACACTACATTTCCACACACTTCCTAAAACCACACCCATACCCAACTTGACCTCACGACTCATGTAGGTGATTCACATGGATGGTCCTTAACCACTAAGCCCTTGGTAAGAGGGTTAGGAACAACATAATGAATGCCTCAAATGAGTCCTTTCATGGCTCATATGGGCTTGAAATGGCTTCATGGCTCAACCAAAATGATTTCACCCCACCCAAATTCACCCAATCTTCAATTTCCCAAATTTTCAATTTTTGACCCGGGACCCTACACCTACTAAGCCTACCCAAAACACTTGAATTACCGAAATTTTTGCAAAATCTCCAAATTACCTAAAATTTTCCAAAATCAATCCCAAACACCTCCACATCACTCAAATTGATCATCCATACCCAAAAATACCAAAAATTCCAAGAAAACCCCCAATACCCTCGAAATACCCAAAATACCCTTCTTGGCCTAAAAATCCAAAAATTCAGAAAATTCCCAGAAAATTCCAGAAAATCCCAAATATTCCCAATTTCATTTTGTCCAACTACACCATGGGCCAATTTTGTCAATTTACCCTACTTTTGTCAAAACCCCCAAATTGACCATTTTAACCCAAAGTGGACCCAATGTCAAACCAAACATACCCAATTGACCCCAATTTTGGTCCAATTCAATTCTAAACTTCAATTCAACATTCCCAATACCAATTTAGACCAAATCCAAGTCCAATTTGATTGACATTTGGATCCGATTTCACTTTGGGCCTTAAAGCCCAAATTTGGACCCATGACCCAAACTCAGCCCAAACTAACCCAATTCAACTCCAATTAACCCCAAATCTTTTCTAAACCTTCCTTAACATCCTCATAAACAAAACACTAACATGATTTGCCCAAGATTTTGACCCAAACCCCACTCAAATTCAACCCAAAATCAAAAAGCCCAGATTTTGACCTAAACCCAAATCTAACCCAAATAGGCCCAAACCTCAAAATTAAAACCCAACCAAAGCCAAAACCTCTTTGAAACACTCCCATAAACATTTCTTAATATTTATTTTACATCAATTTCAACCCTAGCCCAACATTGGCCCAAGTTAGCCCGATTTGACCTACATTGGCCCATTCACCAAAAGAATTCAGAATCCAACCCAATTCAAGTCCAAACTACCCCAAATTTGCTTCAAGTCACTCATGACACATCCATGAGCTAAACCCAATAATTATTTGGCCCAACCTCTTTACAAAATTTCATCCCAAAATCCATTTTAAAATTCGAGAGCCCACTTTCCTAATCCATCTTAAAAGCTCGTCTAAAACCCTTTCAAAAAAGCCCAAAATTCTTCCAAGGCCCATATGACATTTCCCCTCATCATACTTTCAATTAAAATCATCCCTAAGTCCTAAATTCATCATCAAATAATTCCAAATCAAGCCTCATGCCAAATCACCCCTAAATACCAAAATTTTCCTTAAATCCATTTCCATGAAATTGACTTTACTTTTCCGAAGCCAAATGGAGCCATGGAGCCATGCATAAGCCATATGCAAGCCATAAGAGCCTCTTTACATGTCACCATGCCATTTTGGGCAAAAGGAGGAGGCTCTTTCCTTAATTCCTAAAGGTGATTAACCACTTCCATGTTTCCGCTAAACCATGCTTAAGCCTAATTGTGCTTGGATGGTGACTTGACCCTACTGATTATGCTTGAGCCAAATCACTTTTCCCTCGGCCAAAACCGGGCCTTGGGTGGTGCACCTAGCCCAAATGGGTGGGTTGACCCATTTAGGTCCAAATCTAGCCATGCCCATTCCACTTTGGATCGAAGCCTTTACACATGTCCATGGCGATTGATTGCACAAACCTCCGACCACGACCACGACCACGAGGGTGACCCATGCACGGCCGGCCGGCCACCAGGCCAGCCGGAAAACACCATGGCCGAGAGCTCGCATGTGAGCCGACATTGAAATTCTCACTTGCTTGAGCCGCCTCCATCCCAGTGGTCACCATGGTCGATCTTCTCCTCACCGGAGCGGTGATCCCGAGCCCTAACTCCCCGGGAGGCCTTCCACCCTCTCTGACTCAAACCCCTCACCCTCTCGGCCAAGGGGAGCCGAGCACAAACCTTGCCGAAACTGCTGCCAAAATTGTTTCGAACCCTTCACCATCACGAGAGCGAGTTGATCCCAGGTGTCGATTTGCCCTAATCCCACCAACGAGCCCGATTTCTCGGCGAAATTCCACCGAAACCGGGACACTTTGCCGCGGTGAGCCAATCCTCAAATTGGCTGGTCCTACACCTTCAGCTGGACCAAGAGGAGAAGTTTCCCACTGAAAGCCCCATCTCCGGAGCCACCCAGGTTGCTCCGGCCTCCAAGCTTTGTGATCGGGCGTGGTCACTTTCATAGCTGAGACAATTCACCGGACCGGGAGACTTCATGCGGGTTCTTTGGGACCCGATCGAAGGTGCGACAACTCTCGGATTGAAGCCGCACTTCTACGAGCCGAGGTATGAGCTAACTCTTCATCCCGAGCTTTTGAAGATTCTACTATTTCAAATGCCTTAGTTCCGATGCATGTTAGCCGTATAGATGTGTTCGTCTCTTGAAGACGAATCCGTAGAACATAAGAACATAAAAATCCATTGAGTATCGAGTGAGATATTAGGGATTTAGTGTGGACGGCTATCGGGTGAGAACACTTGGGGACGATGAACGGATGCGCGTCCATTCGATACACGCGCGCACGGACGGCCGGGATTGCGTCGGACCGGGAGACGGTACGAGAACCGCGGGGCCGGGCTGGCGACTCGGATGGCGGCGTCGAATGGGAGCGCGACACGCGGCGTTTCGGAGGCTGCCGAGGTTGACGCGGCGCCGCGTGGATAAATAGAAAATTAGGGTATTTTCTTATTTATTTAATTCCCTAAACTTCAAAAATCCATATCTTTGTGTAGAAAAATCACAAAAATAAAATAAAAATACCCTCTTGCTCGGTGAACGAGAGGAGAATAATGTGGAAAAGAAATCATTTAATTTCATTAAGTATTTTATTTTTTATAATTTATTTACTCTCTGCATACATTTAATTCTCCATGCATGTATACAATTCACCATGGCATGAGACCATAGAGGCTTTTGAAGCCTCTGAACTTGGGAACATTCCCTGAATTTTCCAAGGTCGGAAGCCATCTCTGTGAAAAGTTATTTATTTTTCAAAGGCATGTTGCTTGTTTTGAGTATTTTAATTCCAAAAATTAGCATGTTGTGAAATAAATTCTAGAAATATTTGGTGATGTTCCTTATGACCAGAGAACTCTAGGAAAAATAGGACTTGAGTTAATTCACTCAGATTAACCACTAATTGGCTTAAACACCTAAAATAGGTCTTTAATTAATTAGAGTTAACCAGGCATCAAATTGACTTGAAATCAATTCTCCACTGACCTTTAGGATCAGAGGAATCCACCATAAAAATTTGAAGTCAATTGGACTTGGTTACCCCACTAATTGGGTTGATTAAGCCGACTTAGCCATTTTAAACTTTAAAAATTCATAACTTTTAAAATATTTTTTAAAATTCACCAAATTGGTTTTGGAGCCTCTCTGATATCAGGGGAACCCAAGAAAATTAAAATTTCAATTTTCTAAAAAAGTTGATTTTTAATAATATTTTAATATTTTTAATAATTAAAAAATAATAAAAATCACAAAAATAATAAAATTCACCAAAATGTCACATTTTGAATTTTAATCACTTAGGAACAAATCCCACATTTTTCCTAAGTCTATTTAGTGAGATATTAAATTTTAAAGCCCTAGGGTAATTTTAAAATTAAAAAAATGTATTTTCTAGCATTTTCACTAAAATAATTATTATAAATCATAGAAAAATCAGAAAATTGCAAAATTTGTTTCTCTGGTTTCCTTAATATCAGAGAGATTTTTGAAAAATATAAAATCCATTTTTCAACATTTATCTTATTTTTAAATTAATTAACACTCCAAAACTCAAAATAATTATAATAAATAATAATATAATTCAAAAAATCACCAAAATTGGTCCAAGTGCTTCTCTGGTCATTAGGAATGTCCCCTAATTTTCTTAAGGACAGAAACTTTTCCCTTGGTCATGTTATCAAATTTTCCTTGAAAATCTCTATTTTTCACCAAAAATAATTATATAAATAAATTAAATACAGAAAAATCACATTTTCTCCTCTCATGTCTTTATTGACATATGAGTAAAGTCACATAAAAATTTCAAGTTCATTTGAGTTCAATTTAGTGAGTTATGAAATTATTAAGCTTAAAGGGTAAAATGGTAATTAAAATCTTTAATCCTTAATTAAAACTTTAGGTTTAATAAAAAATCAACAAGTAAAATATTTGATCCTAATCTGATTTGGATGATTGAAATTTAAATAATTAAAGGGTAGAAACCCATTAAATAATTTTAAAATGATCAAACTTTAATTAAATAATAGATTAAATTTGGAAGAATAATAAAATTGGAATTATTAAAATAAGGGATCTTTATTAGGAAGAGATTTATTCTTTAATTTAAAAAATCCCTAAATTAATTATATCAACTAATACTCAATTTTTAATTAAAATGATAACTCAAATTTAAAATATTAAAAGACTTAATTTCGATTAAAATTAAAAATAAAGTAAATTAAAGATAAATTAAATTAAGATTAAATTTAAGAATTAAATTAAATTAAATTTAATAATTAAATTAAATTAAATTAAACAATTAAATTAAGTTAATTAAAATTAAATTAAATTAAATAATTAAATTAAATTAAATAATTAAACAATTAAATTAAATTAATTAAAATTAAATTAAATTAAATCAAACAATTAAATTAAATTAAATTAAATTAAATTAAAATTAAATTAAACAATTAAATTAAATTAAATTAAATAATTAAAATTAAATTAAATTAAATTAAATAATTAAATTAAATTAAATTAAAAAATTAAATTAAATTAAATAATTAAATTAAATTAAATTAAATTAAATTAAATTAAATAATTAAATTAAAGTTAAATCAAATCAAATTAATTAAACATCGAATCAAATTAAATTAAATTAAACTAAATATAAAGCAACTCGAACACTATTCCAAATTTAAACCCTTTAACTTAAATCAAATCATTTGAATACTTAATTTACCCTTGAAAGCTTTGATTATTGTAACTCTCAAATGAAACATTAAATGGAGTGTTACTTTACTCATAGGATATTCGAATGTCACTAGTTCACTTGAGCAAGTTAACAAGACTTGAAAACCTCGGACGATCGATTCATTTATATAATTAAATTCATTTGGACTTAAAATAATTCTAGAAATATTGAAAAGATGTTTAAGATCCTTCTTAAGCACTTCCTCGATATGATAGGATATTTTAAGAACAATTGAATTTGATTATTCTTTGATGAAGAAAATCGTCCTTAAACTAAACCAAAGAACACAGACGTCATAGGAGATAGTAGTTATAGGATTAGGAATTTGGTAGAAAACCATAACCTTTCCCCTAGCTTTACCTAGGAACTTGTTTAAATATTCTAATTGTGTTTTAAGTGCGGCTTGGGATGACGGGAAGACCCTCAGGTACGCTTTTATTTTATTGCGATTTACTTTCTTGCAATTTACTTTATTACGAAATGCGGTTTACTTTTCTTGCATGATAAAACAAGCTGTTGCATGAAAACCCACACCTTTAGGATAGTCCACTAAAACTAAAACCAAAACTAAGTTAAAAGTCATTGCAAGATAAAATTCACCGCCACGACATTTCGAAAAGATAAAACAACTCGAAATTTAATCACAAACGGAACACGAAAACTACGATTGCAACTAAATTAAAACGTCTCGTTGGATGATCGGGAATACCTCGGATGATGTAACCTACGTGTTGCTTAACGGGATTTCCCACGGTCTAAATGAAAGTGTGGAACTCATTCGGTTGAGTTTAGCAAATTCATACGGACTAAGTGAATCCGATAAAAATAACGATGCGGAAGGATGGAACCGTGGGATCTTAACCGGTGTCGTTATAATCAACTTTAAGATTTGTTTTAATTAAAACACAAAAAACACTTGGAAATTAAGATTTTCTCTAAACCAAAACACTTCTCTCATCCACGATTTATGATTTCTAAAACTAAACCTCTGCAACAACAAGGAGCTCGGAGCATGGTGGGCGGCATGACCATCGTCATCGGCAAAACACGAGTCTACATCGGCTAAACATTTCTTAGAATTAAATAACTAAACCATAGGACTTCGAGGTAGTTTGCCTAGTGCGACATAAATCCTCGACCTTTTGTTAGGCATTTGCATTGCAAATTAAGCCATAACCGGTCTTAGGATTCGAGGTAGTCGTCCGATACGACATAAACCCTCACATTTTCTAAATTTATTTGTTTGATTTTATCATACAAATATAAGCCCTAATTAATTAAAATTGACGAGATTGAAATACTAAATAAACATTAGGACTTTCTAGAATTCGAAGCGAAACGATAGGATAGTCGGGAAATTATCGAAGTTCACTTCGAATCGGTGATTTCTCCTACCTTTCTTCCTTTGGATTCACAAAACAAAATGTTCCAAAAATTTGATCCATTCCCTATTGAAACTTGAAAATTCAATCTTTGAAAACCTTAAACTTTGAAATTCTTGAGAGCGAGAATCATTGATTATTATCGAGAGTTTTCTTAGGTGATTCCGTCACTTAAGATGTAATTAACTATAGGGGCTTGCCCTTATAGGAAATTTTAAAGAACCCGGGTAATATAAACCTCGTTTAATGTTTTCATATTAAGCGGGGAAACTTGTCGGCTTATAAAATTGGTTCGCGGACCAAACGGATGTCACTAATCTTCTAGTTTATTTAATCGAAGCCCCACCATCGAAGCGGTGTGTCTATCCTTAGGGATAGATACACGGTTTGTGGTGCGGTGCTCGTTTATATAAACTATTTGGGATGTGAGGTCGGTTTAATCTCATATCTTAAAACCTTCAAGTTTAAAAATTATTTTCAAAATCAAATACTACTTTTCAAATTATTTATTTTAATTAAATTAAAAATTCGCCAGACAGATTTACGTTAGGCGACCCCTCTTCAAAATAAAACACGACACAAAAATATGCGACGGGATTTACGGCGACTCCGTGAGGAATATTCCTCTCTCCATTATAATCGAATAATTACGCTTTCAAAAATCGGTAGTGTATCCATGTCCCTAATGGATCGAACTACCCTTCTTTCCGTTGGAATACTATGTTCATTTCTATCTTGAACAAGTATAGCCGACATTCTCTCGGATTTAGGAGCCCTTTGTTTAGACACCCCTAAACGGAGAGGTTCCGAGATCCTTTTACCTCATTTACGAGGTGGGGTGGACCCCCGATAGGTGTTAGTTTAGGAATGATCCTTCGAGTCGGGAAGTCTTGCTTAAGACTTTCTTTTCCTTTACGAATCGATTCCTTACCTTCTCTACACCTTTGAACATTCCGTTCTAAATAAACAAACCCTCTAATAAGTGATTCTTTTAACAAATAATTCCTTCTTATAAATACATGAACAAAGAATGCGTTCGGACTCTTTTCGATTCCTTTTCGTCCTAAAGAGAAGAAGCATAACTTGGGACCGACAACCGAATCTACCTTGCGAAATGGAAGCCCAGGCGATTTTCTCCTTCACCGACGGATTTGGACTTCGACATGCTATAAGGATGAAGCTGCCCGACAATGGGGTCATCCGATTTGGACGGGGATTTGAAAACACAAACGTCGAGGTCACCGACGTCTCCCTCTTTGCGTCGACGAACAAGGTATCTAAAGGCGAGGAACCACTGCTCGAGTTCGACCTTAGGTCGATCCGAGAGTTTCCTCCCTGCGAAGGGTCCGACTAGGAGGAATCTTGCTTGTCCGCGGGAGGACCATTCTCACTACACCCCTTGGTCTAGTTGTTTCGCACCTACCCCGACTTACGCCGAATCGAAGGGAAAGGAATCCGGAACTATGATAAACACGTTACGCGTGGAGGGTACGGATCTTCTGTAAGACCTTCGTCTTCGAAATCGGGTCCGGTTCGAAGATTCCTTCGGCGACGAAGACCCGAAGAAGAAATAGAAATAGAAGGATCGCCGGGGAAGCCGGAGGCTGCCGAGGTTGCCTTCTGGAGGAAATTCCGGAGTTGCCGGAATATACACCGTTACCGGAATATACACCACTGCTCGACTACATACCACTTTTGGGAGGAAGCGGGTTCCATCCCCTCTCCGCCGCGAGAGGATGAAGAGAATGTTCGAAAGATTGCTTGCCACATTACCACGGCCCGCATACTACAACGATAGCCGCAAGAAAAGAACCGGAACTACGCCGTTTGCTCGACTGCAAGCTTTGGTAGAAAAGTTAGCAAGGAAGGAAAAGCGCCCGTGTCGGAAATTCTACGAAGGATAGGGCGGGTGCCGGCCAAATCCCGTCTTGGGCCTCGAGTAGAACCCGCCGTCATGATAGAAAAGCCAAGCAAGAGAATGAAGGCTAGCCCGCTCGTCGTAGTATCGGGGTTACGGATTAGGGAGGATACCACCTTCCGGCATTTGGCAGATAGACCATCCGGTCGTAGACCTTCTGTTGCTAGAAGGATGGTGTGGCGTCCCACTACGGGGCGATTGAGGCCGAAACGACGGCCGAGAGAGAAAGTCTCGCCGGGAGAGCTGGAATGCGAAGAAAGTGCTTCTTGCGATGAAGGGGACTCGTGAAAAAAGGACCGGCAACCATCGCATGACAACCACAAAGATACACGAAGCTCCGCTAGAAGATGCCATGGAAAAGTTGAGAACCGACATCCGAGCGGTTGGCGAAAGAAGAGAAGAAAAGTTCGGAGATGAGATCGACTCATCGGAATTCATGGACAACGAATATGCGAGAAATCGACATGGTTGAGACACGAGCTTCATCATCTTCTCGAGGTGCTCCTGCAGCGCGCGAAGAGAGGAGCCGGAGCGATGAAGAGACGGCTTCGGGAAAAGGACGACACGATCGCTCGAATGGCCGAGAGGATGGAAGAGATGGCCATAGCTCTAGCCACTCTCCAAAGTCGAGTACGACCACATGAGAGACACCCCGAGAGGTCATTCACATCGTAGACGGAGGGAAGGAAATTACATCCGTCGATGGGGATGACCAGTGAGAAAAGGATACAACACAAAGTATGATCCACGAAAAGGATATCAAGAACTTGGTAGAACGGCGAGTGCGAGAAGCCCTAGCACAATCGAAGAACGGGACATCTATTCGGACGGGTAGACCTTACCGGAAGAATTCGGCATGTCCCGATACCCGAAAGGGCTTCGTACCACCTCTGTTTAAGACCTTCGACGGAACCGGGAACCCCGACGGCATGTTGCACACTTTCGTGCCGAGTTGTTGCAATGCCGGCGGGAGCGATGCGCTACTCTTCCGACGAGTTCGTTAGCGATCATCGGGGATCGCCTTCGGCGGGTATGCGGAATTACCCGACGGATGCTGTAAAGACATTCTCGAGCTGAGAGAGCCTCTTCATTAAGCGATTTGCGGAGCTCGGCACCACATCACTATAGGTGATTTAGTGGTAGAGAAACAAAGGCCGAATGAAACTTTGGTGGATTACATACTTCGATGGAGAAACTTAAGCATGAAGTGTGAACCACAGCTGCAAGAACAACATGCGATCGGCATCTTGCTTAAAAGCATTCACGGCCGATACGCACTTCTCCTCGAGGATTCACTATTAAGACTTTTGAGAAGTTGTTAAGCAAGGCGGAAGCTTGCAAGAAGAGGCGAAGCAATTAAGTTTTGCCGACAAGACGGACAAGCGAGAAGCCGGTGAAGACTTTCGAAAAGAAATGCGGGGTCGTTGCGGCGGTTGACAAAGGCAAACAAGCGATGCGAAATACCACCAGAACGGCCGCGGCAACCACAACAAAATTACCGGCAACCTCGGTCCGGCTATCGGTCGTCTCCGCGGTATGAACAACCGTCTCGTCCGCGACGTACATTGAGGGAGCTTACGAGCGAGAGAATATCCGTTCAAAAATGAAGCGATACCAAAGATGTTCCGTAGCTTAATGAAAACTCCAGATTTCCAGTGCCGAGCCCAAAAGACCGAGAGGAAGTCAACAAGAAAGGTGATCCCGACTTTTGCCCCTACCATCGGATGCTTGGGCACGAAGATAGAAGGCTGCATTACCTTCAAAAGTTGGCTCGACGACAACCTTCGGAAAGGAAATATAACAATCCCGAAGGAGTACATGAAGGAACCCCGAAAGGAGGTTCGCGTCGATGTTATCTCAGCCGATCCCGTCATTCCGATAGATCCTATATGCAGCGACGATGGATGGACTACCGCTCGGACGAGATCTTCGAAGAAGATTTTAGACAACATCCGAACCGCTTCGGTGCGAGCTTCGATTCGAGTTCGAGACTGTTAAGCCGGTGCTTATCACTTGCGATGGAGGAACCACCTCGACGGGAGACAATCGAAGAGAAGAAGAAAATTGACGAAGAAGAGGGGCCCGAGACTCCTAAGGCTAGACTAGGGGCGCTTATCCTAGGATAGTTGTTTCGATTCGGGGGAGAAATCCCTCGAACCTCGATTTTTGTATGATTATACTGCTCACTTCGGTGGGATCATATAATGATAAGGGTGATGGTATTGGCTACGTTTTGATTATTTCTAACGATTACGTAACTAGCGACAATCCGGGCGTCGATTTCGATACCAACAACAATTCTCGAATCATACGAGATCTCGACGATCAAAATGACGAAGAAGGCATCCATCGAGGAGGCTACGAGAGTTCGACGAAGCAACGGATCTATGCGCGAGTTTCGAGGAGCTCCGGTTACGATAGAGTTAGAGCCTTCGGATTTTGAAGATAATCCGGAAGAGCACGTCATTCCGATTCGGGAGGAGACACCGACAAACTCGATACTAGATTCGGAAGAAATTACGAAGTCGACCTAAGAAGTGGAAAAGTTCTACCTCCGAGAATGGGTCCAAAAGACAAAGGAAAGCGGTGGTTGTTCGAAGAACCAACCCGGCGGAATACATACCCGTTCGAGAAGAAGCCGAGACACGGGAGAACAAAGTGGACTACGACGTGCTTAGCCCATCTTAGGAAACTACCGGCCGAGGCGAGCATTTACGATGCTCTCATCTTATCGAAAGGAGATGAGGAAGCTCGATCGAGGCCTTACTTGATCCGGAAATTTGCTTAGCTCGAATGGCGGAGATTCCTTGGATGAGGTTTGCTCGTTAAAGGAACGACGAGGTGTTACCTTCGCGGACAATGACCTACTTACTTGGGACGAGCGGATCACGACCGAGCCGTTGTACATTTCGATTACTGATTGGGAAGTTTACGCTCTCCGGAGTATTGGTGGATCCGGGAGCATCAATCGATATAATGAGTCTTCGAACACTAGCATACTTGGAAATTGATGCTCGTGAGCTCGAGGCCGACAAAATGTTATTAAGAGGATTCGACGAGAAGGAGAAAGAGCCCTCGGGTCGATAACGCTACGATGAAGACCGGTGATTTAGCAAAGACAACCGCAAAATTTCATATAATCGATTCGAAACGTCGTTCAACGCTCTGCTGGGCCGACCATGGATACATGAAAACGGGATGGTACCATCATCTGCCGCATCGGTGCATCGAAATATTACGATGGAGGGGAACGAGTGCATCAAAGGTGACTTGCTGACCATTCTCCGGTACATGAAATTGGAATCCATGAAGATGCGGCTTATTATGCACCGCCAAAGAAAACAATCTTCTCCGGAGATACCATAACAAATGAAGCAAAGAAAGTTCGGGACAACGAAGAACACGAGTTCTAGTCCAACGATCACTCACCACTCCCTTCGGCGAGATGGTGAAGGTTTCTCCACAACTCGCATCGAGGTCGAGGCGGGGACGAGGCCGTGGTAGAGACACTAGGACAATTGGACGGAAGAAACCAACCATCAATGTTGATTGGGATGATAGTTACGAAGAAGAAAAAGAAATCGAGCGAAGCGGCAACGATAAGTCGAAAGAAGCCGCAATACAAAATCTCCCTCGAAGATGAAAAGAACGAAGAATACAAATCGATGTACGAGAAGATTAACCACTACGTACATACTTATGACCCTAACTCCGATCCATTCAATAAGATCGAGGGTATGGAGGTCGAAGAGGTACGTAGTGACGGTGCTAAGCCGATCGAATTCTACCGTGGTGCTTCTTCCTCCAAAGCGAAAATAATGTACGATTCGAAGATGTCACTTCATCGAAATTAATGGAATTACCTTTTGAGTGGTACTCTCCTTGTGTTCGAAATTTAATTCAACGTGGTTTCTTACCTCGACAATGGACAAGAGCCCGATCACAACATTTTGAAAAGTTATGGAATAACTCCGGCCGTCCTCCCGATTCGAAGTATGGACTCGGATTCGGCACGGTAGGGTCGGTTGACGATGCGGAATTTTGCTAGGTTGTCACTTGCAAATCCAATGAAAGCTGCATGGAAACTACGGACGAACTCGAAGATTTACAAATTGGAGACGCTCACCAGAATTCGAAGAGGAAATTAAATCTACGATAGATGAGTTAACGGAAGTTAACTTGGAGTGCTAGCGAAGAGCACTAGACCTACCTTTGTTAGCTCCTTACTCGATAAAGAAGACTCGAAGAAATAATCGAGTTATTAATGGAATTTAAAAGGCTGTTTTGCTTGGAGCTACGATGAAATGCCGGGATTAGCCCCGGAGGTTGCGGTCCATAAGCTAGGAGTGGATCCTAGCACGTTCCGGTTAGACGAGGTCCCGAGAAGAATGCGTTTAGAAATCGAACAACAAGTTATAGCCGAAGTTAAAAAGCTAATAGACGCTAAATTTGTCAGTGAAGAACAATACCCGACACAGTTAGCCAATGTGGTGCCGGTCGAGAAGAAGAATGGTCGGATCGGAATTTGTGTGGACTTCGAGAGATTTAAACAAGGCATGTCCAAAAGATGAATTCCCTCTACCGATTCCGGAGCGATGATCGATATTGCTTCGACACATGAAATATTCTCGTTCATGGATGGATCTTCGAGGATACAACCGGATAAAAATGGCTCCGAGAAGATGAAAAGCTTACGGCATTCGAACGCCGATCGGAGTATTTTGTTACACGGTGATGCCATTCGGAGTGAAGAACGCGGGAGCAACTTACCAAAGAGCAATGACAAGAATTTTTGATGATCTCATCCACGATCGAGTCGAGTGCTACGTGGACGATGTCGTCATCAAAAGCAAAGTAAAGGAAAACCACTGTATGATTTGAGAATTGTTTTCGAACGATTAAGACAATTTAACCTTAAGATGAATCCCTTAAAATGCGCCTTCGGCGTCACCTCCGGGAAATTCTTAGGATTCGTTGTCCGACATCGTGGAATTGAAATCGACCCGGAGAAGATTAAAGCCATCTTAGAAATGCCGCCTCCCAGAAACCTTAAAACAACTACGATCTTTTCGAGGGAAGGTGGCATATCTTCGACGCTTTATCTCGAGCACATCGGGTAGGTGTCGGCCTTTCTCGGCACTAGTTAAAAAGGACGCCAAATTTATTTGGGAAGAGAAATGCCGGAAGGCCTTCGAAGACATTAAACAATATTTAATGACACCTCCTGTCTTAGCGGCCCCGGTCTCGGGTAGGCCGCGATACTTTACACCGCGGCTCTAGACGACTCCCTCGGAGCACTGTTAGCCAGGAGTCGATGATGAGGGTAAAGAAAATGCTCTTTACTTACTTAAGCCGTCGTTTACTTCCGACGGAGGTAAGGTATCCCGCAATTGAAAAGCATTGTTTGGCCACGATCTTCGCCGCTCAAAAGCTCGGGCATTACATGCTTTCTCATAAGGTCGACTTGATCTCGAAGTTTAATCCATTGCAATACTTGATGACCCGTCCAACACTTTCCGGCGGACTTGCCGGATGGTCGATGATATTATTGCAATTCGATATAACTTTCGTGCCTACGCGTGCCGTAAAGGGACAAGTCTTAGCGGACTTCCTCGCGGCACACCCTTTGCGGCCGAATCTCCTCTCGATGACGATGCGCAGGATGAACAAATAATGAGCACTAGAAGACCACGATGATCGACGTTGGGAATTGTATTTCGACGGAGCATCTTCGGCACACAGAGACGAAGAATCGCAAGTGATAGTGCCGGTAAGGCGGGAATCGGGCTAATCTTTATAACACGGAGCGGGGGATGTTAAGATACTCCTACCACTTGACGGAACCGTGTACAAACAACGAAGCGAGAATACGAAGCCCTCATAACGGGATTGGAATTAACCATTCGAATGGGGATAACGGACATCGACATCTACGGGGATTCACGGTTAATCATTCGACGGATCGTCGGACAATACGGAATTTTTAAACCAAGACTCGAACGGTACTTCCGGTATGCCATACGAGTTGTTGGAACGGATTCCAAATGTGACAATCTACAAAATTCCTAGAAAAGAGAATGCTTTAGCGGATGCTTTAGCCGTCTCGCAAAAGAATTTGCTGTTTGCAAGATGAATCGGTGGAAGTGTCGGTTCGCGGACGTCGAGTCCTATCACGGCTCGACATAGACACGGTACACAAATCGGCAAAGAAAAAGAATCGGTTGCGGTAGTGACGGAAAACACGAGAAGATTGGCGACGGCCATTGATGAACTACACGCAAACGGGAAAGCTACCGGACGATGGGTCGGCGGCTCATCGGATCGAAAAGAACTACATCCTACGCATTAATAAACAACACATTATACGGAAGGTCTTTTGATCGAATGTGGCTAAGGTGCCTAAGCGGGTACGAGGCCGTGAAATTGTTAAAGAGGTGCATTCGGGACTACGTGGCGCTCACCGGTCGGGTCCAAGATGAAAATGAAAATTAAAAGACTAGAGTGCCTACGGCCCTCGATGATGACCGATTGCATGAAAATCGCGAGAGGCGCTCACCGATGCCGAGTGCGCGGGTGGTTCTACATCGACCTCCGAATGTGCTACACCGACAATTGCGTCGTGGCCATTTGAATGTTGGGGCACGGATATAGTGGGTCCGATAGAACCACCATCTTCGAAAGGACATCGTTTCATTCTTGCGGCTACTGATTACTTTTCGAGTGGGCGAGAAGCGAGTTCCGCTTAGAGAAGTGAAAGCACACCACGTGCTACGGTTTTCGAGAACCAAGTTGTCTACCGTTTCGGAGTGCCGCGCGGGATCATCTCGGATAATGGGTCGGCATTCGAAGCACACAAATCAACAATTTTGTCGGGAGACACGGAATCGGCGCGATACTCGACAATTTACTACCCGAGAGCAAACGGCCTCGGCGAGGCTTTTAATAAAACTCTCGTTCGAATCTTAAAGAAAACCTTGGACGATAATAAGAGAAATTGGCACGAGAAATTGTTAGAAGCCTTATGGGCTCTCGGGACAACCTTCGAACCCTACTCGAAGCTACACCTTACGCTGCGGTGTATGGGTCCGAGCGGTGTTACCTTTAGAGGTTCGGCTTCCTTCACTCGAATTGCGATTGCAAATAAGATCACGACGGAAGAAAACGCCGGATTACGACTCGAAGAATTAGAAAGCTTGGAAGGGAAAAGACTTGCGGCGCAACGGAATTTAGAACTATATCGAGCTAAGATGGTTGAGCCATGACAATAGTGGTCCGCCGAAGAACCTTGAAAGTTGGTGACTTAGTTCTCGTTCTCGAGACCTGTTCTTGCACACCGCGAGATAGGAGGAAAATTTGAACCCACTTGGGAAGGACCGTTTGTGGTTGAAGCGGTATACTCGGGAGGTTCTACCGGCTAGTGAATTGCCGGGGAGAACGACATATGCTTCCGATCAACGGACGATACTTGAAAAAATATTACGGCTACGTGATGTTTCGAAGGAATGAATTCTTCATCCCTAAGAAACACGGGTGAAGTAATTACTTGTGATTGGGTCCGAACCCAAAAATAATAAAATGTGCTTAAGATAAATAAAATCATGATAATTAAGTTTTCCTTGTTTCCTTTTTCAAATCAAGATCTCTTTCCGGATCTTATCCTACTTCATTCTGTTAAATTTCAAAATATAAGAATAATGAAAAAATGTATCTTTAATAAACATTTTCTTAATGTTCTTGTTCTTAGTACGACCCACGATCCTTTTCCTTGTCTTTTCGCGGGGAAATGTCGAACGGGCGGTTGGTCTTGAACTTTAAGAATGGCGTAAGCCTTGCACTCGATGAAAAGAGGGTGAAAGATGGAGCGATAATCGAGATTGACTCGGATTTCGCACCGGCGGGCCTACGATGCGAGGAAAGTGAGCTGGGTCCCGATTAGCAGAGAAGAACTACCCGGGCGGACGAGTGATGAAAGTGGGTGGCCCAAGCCACCGATCCAACAACGAAAAGAAAAGCAAACACCGAAGAAGACAAGAAAATGAAGTCCGTAGTCACTACGGCGGAGGGCGGGCTTGTCGGCGCCGCGCCGCAGAGATGCGAGAAGTTCGGAGGGCTACTCTCGCGGCCGCGCAACGAAGAAATAAGAATCGCCGCATCCGTAAAATGTTAACAAAACTAGGCGCGGACCGGCGCGATGGGGCATTTGCTAATGCCGGCACATACATTTCGAGGACACCGGTTCACCGGGAACATGAAAAAGGAGGCCGGCTCCTAGAATAACGAAAGAACCGGGGAAATCTCCGAGAAGATCGAAGAAAGAAGGCTACCACGCCACCGGATAGAACCACCGGCGGTGCATGACCTTGTTGCGAAGCGACCCGGGGGATGTCCGACGGGCATCATCACGAGGAGCCGAGGTATGCGGGGGAACGTGAAGGGATTGAACCATATATCCCACAATACGTCACGAAGGCCTCGCCATGCGGATCATTCGGAATACGAGGCTGGAGAGGATGCGGGAATGTTGAAAAGAAAACTTTCGAATACTTCGAGAGAATTAAAGGAAGAAGAATCGACATACTAGAAGGCCTCGAGCTACACACCGACGTATTCTCGGAGTATGAACAACGACAAATCGTGGATCATGTCCGGGATACGAAAAGAATGGGCCGAGCGAGGCGCGCGAGGAAAACACATACTCGGAACCCGGAGATGGATGCCGGGGAAAGGAAGAATCACGATACGATGCGGATCTGCTTCTGACTTTCTTTGAAGACGGGAAGGGAAACCCACGGGGATACTTCGTCATGGGCGAGTAGATCCGATGCCATTAGTTATCGAGAGAATGGTGAAAAGATTGATAACATGGAGGGTACTGCGACGGTTGCATACCCGATAGTTGCATTATCAACATCTACAAACGGGGTAGTTGCATACCCCCACATATTGATCATCACGACTTCGTCGGACCTTTACTGCACGGTCTCTTTCTTGAATGAGTGCAACATCATGTTCGGATCGACCTCCGGATAGCGAGGCCGGGTGAGTTCGAGGGCCGGTAAAGATACCTTTACCGGTGGGTTCCGTCATGATGCTGCGAGGTAACGGAGCGGATATCGCAAAGCATTGCATACCGGGGTGCCGGTGGAGCGAATCTCGGTTACTTTCGGGAGGATGGACGACGACGAAAATACCTTACCATTTCCGACCGGATCCAGGAGCTAGAGAACCTCCGGCCTTACGAGCGCGTGAGTTACATGGGAAATATCACACCTCCGATGTACATCCGGTAGGCATCCTTGCCGAGGATGGCTTGGAAGGTGATGTTATTGACCATGTACCTCACTATTCGGACATGGATTTTTGACGGATGATTCTTTTGATGGATCAACAAAGATCATACACAGTCCGTTTTGAGTCTACATGGAGTGTATGAAATATATTCCAGATCGAGTTGTATGATATATTTTCAACATGATTGGAATGAAAGTGACCATGTCACGTTTTTGGCCTTCACCTCTTTTGTGCAAATTGATTAGGAAACGCCATTAAAGTTAAATGAACTTCGAACAAAGAACAGAAAAGAAAAAAAAAGAGAATAAAAGAAAGCTTTCTAAAAAAAAATCTAAAAATGACAAACACTAAGTTCACATGAACATTAAATAAACAATAAAATAAAATTTGAACCATTAAAAGACAAACGAAATCAACATGAATGATAAATCGAATCACAAAGCAAATTCTCGATCAAATTTCAAATTCAATCTTTCCAAATTCTGAATCAAATTCCATCCTTCCAAACTTCGAAATCAAATTCCATCCTTCCAAATTCCAAATCGAATTTCATCTTTACAAATTCCAAATCGAATTCTCGATCGAAATCTAAATCCAATCTCGATCGAGTTTCGAACTTGATCTTTCAAATTCAAATCGAATCTTAAATCAAATTTCGATCGAGTTCAAACTCATCCCTCCAAATTCAAATTCAATCTTTCCGGATTCTAAATCTCTATCAAATCTCGAATCCGATCTTCTAGATCTCAAATCGAATCTCATTCAAAAATTCGAATTCAAACTCTTTTGAGTCGAGGATTTTACATCCAAGCTGCCTTTGCTAGGATCCTTTTCCTATTGCACTTTGAAATACATCAAAATTCAAGACTTTTGGGTCGAGGATTTTACATCAAAGCTACCTTTGCTTTAGGATCCTTTTCTGTGCCTTTGAAATACATCAAAACTCAAAACTCTTGAGGTCGAGGATTTTACATCCAAGCTGCCTTTGCTTTAGGATCCTTTTCCTATTGCATCTGAAATACATCAAAACTCAAAACTTTTGGGTCGAGGATTTTACATCCAAGGCTGCCTTGCTTTAGGATCCTTTTCTGTTGCCTTTGAAATACATCGAATTCAAATTCAACTCTTTTGGGTCGAGGATTCTACATCCAAGTACGCTTGCTTTAGGATCCTTTTCCTATTGCCTTTGAAATACATCAAAATTCAAACTTTTGGGTCGAGGATTTTACATCCAAGCTGCCTTTGCTAGGATTCTCTTCTGTTGCCTTGAAATACATCAAAATTCAAACTTTTGGGTCGAGGATTTTACATCAAAGCTGCCTTTGCTAGGATTCTCTTCTGTTGCCTTTGAAATACATCGAAATTCAAAACTTTTGGGTCGAGGATTTTACATCCAAGTACTTGCTTGCTAGGATTCTCTTCTATTGCCTTTGAAATACATCAAAATTCAAACTTTTGAGTCGAGGATTTTACATCAAGGCTACCTTTGCTTAGGATTCTCTTCTATTGCCTTGAAATACATCAAAATTCAAATTTTTGAGTCGAGGATTTTACATCCAAGTGCCTTTGCTTTAGGATTCTCTTCTATTGCCTTTGAAATACATCAAAATTCAACTTTTGGGTCGAGGATTTTACATCAAGCTGCATTGCTTTAGGATCTTTTCCCTTATCGCAATGAAATACATCAAATCGAAATCGAACTCTTGAGGTTAAGGATTTTACATCCAACACCACTTTGCTGCGAGATATCTTCTCGTTGCAACGGTTCGATCTAATCGATTCGATCTTCTTTCGAGGTTGGAGATGTTACATCTAAAACCTCGAAATCCTAATTTTCATTTCAAATCGAATCCCTCGAATTAATTTTGACAAAACTTGATCTAAATTGAAACTCCGAACTAAAATTTAAACTCACACATCAAAACATAAATTGAAGCAAAATAAAATCTAAATCGAAATTCCCTCGGATCATGTGATTTGGGATTTACCTCCTTTTCCTTTCCCCGGCGAGAGTTCAGAAATCTCCGGTTCCGAGAGATATACTTGACACTCCCAGGCGAAACTCTTCTACTTCGTCCTCAAGTTCGTCGCTTGGACATACGTGTTGGTTTGTTGATCGCTTCGGTCGACACCGATACGCGCGGTGTGCTCCGTCGGCTCACCACACTTATTGAGGGTCCATTTGTTGACCTCATTTTTGATGAGGTCTTCCCTTCTTCTTTTTAGTGCTTAGGATCTAGCCTTAGGCTTTTCCTTTGACTATCTTAGAGGACTAGAATTGGGACCCGCCTTTTAGAAATTCAAACCACTTCTAAACTCCACTGCAAACTCCACAAACTTGACTATAGACCCCTAATCACCTAGAGGGTTGAAATCGAAATATGGAAGTTTAAAGGATGAGTTCTATGGGACTCTTTGGCCTTAGGAGCCCTGCAGGTGGCACGGTGCAGTGAAGGGGTGACTTACACACACATTACACTTATACACTACACTTACACACTACATTTCCACACACTTCCTAAAACCACACCCATACCCAACTTGACCTCGACTCATGTAGGTGATTCACATGGATGGTCCTTAACCCTAAGCCACTTGGTAAGAGGGTTAGGAACAACATAATGAATGCCTCGAATGAGTCCTTTCATGGCTCATATGGGCTTGAAATGGCTTCATGGCTCAACCAAAATGATTTCACCCCACCCAAATTCACCCGATCTTCGATTTCCCAAATTTTCGATTTTTGACCCAGGGACCCTACACCTACTTAAACTACCCAAAACCACTTGAATTACCCAAATTTTTGCAAAATCTCCAAATTACCTAAAATTTTCCAAAATCAATCCCAAACACCTCCACATCACTCAAATTGATCATCCATACCCAAAAATACCAAAAATTCCAAGAAAACCCCCCAATACCCTCCGAATACCCAAAATACCCTTCTTGGCCTAAAAATCCAAAAATTCAGAAAATTCCCAGAAAATTCCAGAAAATCCCAAATATTCCCAATTTCATTTTGTCCAACTACACCATGGGCCAATTTTGTCAATTTACCCTACTTTTGTCAAAACCCCAAATTGACCCATTTTAACCCGAAAGTGGACCCGATGTCAAACCAAACATACCCAATTGACCCCAATTTTGGTCCAATTCAATTCTAAACTTCAATTCAACATTCCCAATACCAATTTAGACCAAATCCAAGTCCAATTTGATTGACATTTGGATCCAATTTCACTTTGGGCCTTAAAGCCCAAATTTGGACCCATGACCCAGAACTCAGCCCAAACTAACCCAATTCAACTCCAATTAACCCCAAATCTTTTCTAAACCTTCCTTAACATCCTCATAAACAAAACACTAACATGATTTGCCCAAGATTTTGACCCAAGCCCCACTCGAATTCAACCCAAAATCAAAAAGCCCGATTTTGACCTAAACCCAGAATCTAACCCAGAATAGGCCCAAACCTCAAAATTAAAACCCAACCAAAGCCAAAACCTCTTTGAAACACTCCCATAAACATTTCTTAATATTTATTTTACATCAATTTCAACCCTAGCCCAACATTGGCCCAAGTTAGCCCAATTTGACCTACATTGGCCCATTCACGAAAAATTCGAATCCAACCCGATTCAAGTCCAAACTACCCCAAATTTGCTTCAAGTCACTCATGACACATCCATGAGCTAAACCCAATAATTATTTGGCCCAACCTCTTTACAAAATTTCATCCCAAAATCCATTTTAAAATTCGAGAGCCCACTTTCCTAATCCATCTTAAAAGCCATCTAAAACCCTTTCAAAAAAGCCCAAAATTCTTCCAAGGCCCATATGACATTTCCCCTCATCATACTTTCAATTAAAATCATCCCTAAGTCCTAAATTCATCATCAAATAATTCCAAATCAAGCCTCATGCCAAATCACCCCTAAATACCAAAATTTTCCTTAAATCCATTTCCATGAAATTGACTTTACTTTTCCCAAACCAAATGGAGCCATGGAGCCATGCATAAGCCATATGCAAGCCATAAGAGCCTCTTTACATGTCACCATGCCATTTTGGGCAAAAGGAGGAGGCTCTTTCCTTAATTCCTAAAGGTGATTAACCACTTCCATGTTTCCAGCTAAACCATGCTTAAGCTTCAATTGTGCTTGGATGGTGACTTGACCCTACTGATTATCTTGAGCCAAATCACTTTTCCCTCGGCCAAAACCGAGGCCTTGGGTGGTGCACCTAGCCCAAATGGGTGGGTTGACCCATTTAGGTCCAAATCTAGCCATGCCCCATTCCACTTTGGATCGAAGCCTTTACACATGTCCATGGCCGATTGATTGCACAAACCTCCGACCACTGACCCGCACTGACCTTGAGGGTGACCCATGCACGGCCGGCCGGCCACCGGGCCAGCCGGAAAACACCATGGCCGAGAGCTCGCATGTGAGCCGACATTGAAATTCTCACTTCTTGGCGCCTGCCCATCCCTGAGTGGTCACCATGGTCGATCTTCTCCTCACAGGAGCGGTGATCCCGAGCCTAACTCCCACAGGAGGCCTTCCACCCTCTCTGACCCAAACCCCTCACCCTCTCGGCCGAAGGGGAGCCAAGCACAAACCTTGCCGAAACTGCTGCAAAATTGTTTCGAACCCTTCACCATCACGAGAGCGAGTTGATCCCCGGTGTCGATTTGCACTAATCCCCGCCGACGAGCCCGATTTCTCGGCGAAATTCCACCCGAAACCGGGACACTTTGCCACGGTGAGCCGATCCTCAGAATTAGTCGGTCCTACACCTTCAGCTGGACCAAGAGGAGAAGTTTCCCGCTGAAAGCCCCATCTCCGGGCCACCCGGTTGCTCCGGCCTCCGAAGCTTTGTGATCGAGTGCGTGGTCACTTTCATAGCTAGACGATTCACCGGACCGGGAGACTTCATGCGGAGTTCTTTGGGACCCGATCGAAGGTGCGACAACTCTCGGATTGAAGCCACACTTCTACGAGCCAAGGTATGAGCTAACTCTTCATCCCGAGCTTTTGAAGATTCTCCATTTCAAATGCCTTAGTTCCAATGCATGTTAGCCGTATAGATGTGTTCGTCTCTTGAGGCAGAATCGCATGAAGCATAAGAACATAAAAATCCATTGAGTATCGAGTGAGATATTAGGGATTTAGTGTGGACGGCTATCGGGTGAGAACACTTGGGGACGATGAACGGATGCGCGTCCATTCGATACACGCGCGCACGGACGGCCGGGATTGCGTCGGACCGGGAGACGGTACGAGAACCGCGGGGCCGGGCTGCGCGACTCGGATGGCGGCGTCGAATGGGAGCGCGACACGCGGCGTTTCGGAGGCTGCCGAGGTTGACGCGGCGCCGCGTGGATAAATAGAAAATTAGGGTATTTTCTTATTTATTTAATTCCCTAAACTTCGAAAATCCATATCTTTGTGTAGAAAAATCACAAAAATAAAATAAAAATACCCTCTTGCTCGGTGAACGAGAGGAGAATAATGTGGAAAAGAAATCATTTAATTTCATTAAGTATTTTATTTTTTATAATTTATTTACTCTCTGCATACATTTAATTCTCCATGCATGTATACGATTCACCATGGCATGAGACCATAGGGGCTTTTGAAGCCTCGAACTTGAGGAACATTCCACAGAATTTTCAAGGTCGGAGACCATCTCTGTGAAAAGTTATTTATTTTTCGAAATGCATGTTGCTTGTTTTGAGTATTTTAATTCCAAAAATTAGCATGTTGTGAAATAAATTCTAGAAATATTTGGTGATGTTCATTATGACCGGAGAACTACAGGAAAAATAGGACTTGAGTTAATTCACTCAGATTAACCCTAATTGGCTTAAACACCTAAAATAGGTCTTTAATTAATTAGAGTTAACCAGGCATCAAATTGACTTGAAATCAATTCTCCACTGACCTTTAGGATCAGAGGAATCCACCATAAAAATTTGAAGTCGATTGGACTTGGTTAGCCCCATTAATTGGGTTGATTAAGCCGACTTAGCCATTTTAAACTTTAAAAATTCATAACTTTTAAAATATTTTTTTAAAATTCACCAAATTGGTTTTGGAGCCTCTCTGATATCAGGGGAACCCAAGAAAATTAAAATTTCAATTTTCTAAAAAAGTTGATTTTTAATAATATTTTAATATTTTTAATAATTAAAAAATAATAAAAATCACAAAAATAATAAAATTCACCAAAATGTCACATTTTGAATTTTAATCACTTAGGAACAAATCCCACATTTTTCCTAAGTCTATTTAGTGAGATATTAAATTTTAAAGCCACTAGGGTAATTTTAAAATTAAAAAAATGTATTTTCTAGCATTTTCACTAAAATAATTATTATAAATCATAGAAAAATCAGAAAATTGCAAAATTTGTTTCTCTGGTTTCCTTAATATCAGAGAGATTTTTGAAAAATATAAAATCCATTTTTCAACATTTATCTTATTTTTAAATTAATTAACACTCCAAAACTCAAAATAATTATAATAAATAATAATATAATTCAAAAAATCACCAAAATTGGTCCAAGTGCTTCTCTGGTCATTAGGAATGTCCCCTAATTTTCTTAAGGACAGAAACTTTTCCCTTGGTCATGTTATCAAATTTTCCTTGAAAATCTCTATTTTCCACCAAAAATAATTATATAAATAAATTAAATACAGAAAAATCACATTTTCTCCTCTCATGTCTTTATTGACATATGAGTAAAGTCACATAAAAATTTCAAGTTCATTTGAGTTCAATTTAGTGAGTTATGAAATTATTAAGCTTAAAGGGTAAAATGGTAATTAAAATCTTTAATCCTTAATTAAAACTTTAGGTTTAATAAAAAATCAACAAGTAAAATATTTGATCCTAATCTGATTTGGATGATTGAAATTTAAATAATTAAAGGGTAGAAACCCATTAAATAATTTTAAAATGATTAAACTTTAATTAAATAATAGATTAAATTTGGAAGAATAATAAAATTGGAATTATTAAAATAAGGGATCTTTATTAGGAAGAGATTTATTCTTTAATTTAAAAAATCCTAAATTAATTATATCAACTAATACTCAATTTTTAATTAAAATGATAACTTCAAATTTAAAATATTAAAAGACTTAATTTAAATTAAAATTAAAAATAAAGTAAATTAAAGATAAATTAAATTAAGATTAAATTTAAAAATTAAATTAAATTAAATTTAATAATTAAATTAAATTAAATTAAACAATTAAATTAAGTTAATTAAAATTAAATTAAATTAAATAATTAAATTAAATTAAATAATTAAACAATTAAATTAAATTAATTAAAATTAAATTAAATTAAATCAAACAATTAAATTAAATTAAATTAAAATTAAATTAAATTAAATTAAACAATTAAATTAAATTAAATTAAATAATTAAAATTAAATTAAATTAAATTAAATAATTAAATTAAATTAAATTAAAATTAAATTAAATTAAATAATTAAATTAAATTAAATTAAATTAAATTAAATTAAATAATTAAATTAAAGTTAAATCAAATCAAATTAATTAAACATCAAATCAAATTAAATTAAATTAAACTAAATATAAAACGAACTTGAACATCTATTCAAATTTAAACCCTTTAACTTAAATCAAATCATTTGAATACTAATTTACCCTTGAAAGCTTTGATTATTGTAACTCACTAAATGAAACATTAAATGGAGTGTTACTTTACTCATAGGATATTCGAATGTACTAGTTCAGCTGAGCGAGTTAACAAGACTTGAAAACCTCGGACGATCGATTCATTTATATAATTAAATTCATTTGGACTTAAAATAATTCTAGAAATATTGAAAAGATGTTTAAGATCCTTCTTAAGCACTTCCTCGATATGATAGGATATTTTAAGAACAATTGAATTTGATTATTCTTTGATGAAGAAAATCGTCCTTAAACAAAACAAAAGAACACTAGACGTCATAGGAGATGACTAGCTATAGGATTAGGAATTTGGTAGAAAACCATAACCTTTCCCTAGCTTTACCTAGGAACTTGTTTAAATATTCTAATTGTGTTTTAAGTGCGGCTTGGGATGACGGGAAGACCCTCAGGGTACGCTTTTATTTTATTACGATTTACTTTCTTGCAATTTACTTTATTACGAAATGCGGTTTACTTTTCTTGCATGATAAAACAAGCTGTTGCATGAAAACCCGCACCTTTAGGATAGTCCATAAAACTAAAACCAAAACTAAGTTAAAAGTCATTGCAAGATAAAATTCACCGCCACAACATTTCGAAAAGATAAAACAACTCGAAAATTTAATCACAAACGAGAACACAAAACTACGATTGCAACTAAATTAAAACGTCTGTTGGATGATCGGGAATACCTCGGATGATGTAACCTACGTGTTGCTTAGCGGGATTTCCCGCGGTCTAAATGAAAGTGTGGAACTCATTCGGTTGAGTTTAGCAAATTCATACGGGCTAAGTGAATCCGATAAAAATAACGATGCGGAAGGATGGAGCAGTGGGATCTTAACAGGTGTCGTTATAATCAACTTTAAGATTTGTTTTAATTAAAACACAAAAAACACTTGGAAATTAAGATTTTCTCTAAACCAAAACACTTCTCTCATCCCTGATTTATGATTTCTAAAACTAAACCTCTGCAACGACAAGGAGCTCGGAGCATGGTGGGCGGCATGACCATCGTCATCGGCAAAACACAGTCTACATCGACTAAACATTTCTTAGAATTAAATAACTAAACCATAGGACTTCGAGGTAGTTTGCACTAGTGCGACATAAATCCTCGACCTTTTGTTAGGCATTTGCATTGCAAATTAAGCCATAGCTTAGGTCTTAGGATTCAGGGTAGTCGTCCGATACGACATAAACCCTCACATTTTCTAAGCTATTTGTTTGATTTTATCATACAAATATAAGCCCTAATTAATTAAAATTGACGAGATTGAAATACTAAATAAACATTAGGACTTTCCTAAATTCGAAGCGAAACGATAGGATAGTCGGGAAATTATCGAAGTTCACTTCGAATCGGTGATTTCTCCTACCTTTCTTCCTTTGGATTCACGAAAACAAAATGTTCCAAAAATTTGATCCATTCCCTATTGAAACTTCGAAATTCAATCTTTGAAAACCTTAAACTTTGAAATTCTTGAGAGCGAGAATCATTGATTATTATCGAGAGTTTTCTTAGGTGATTCCCGTCACTTAAGATGTAATTAACTATAGGGGCTTGCCCTTATAGGGAATTTTAAAGAACCCAGGTAATATAAACACTGTTTAATGTTTTCATATTAAGCAGGGGAACTTGTCGGCTTATAAAATTGGTTCGCAGACCAAACGGATGTCACTAATCTTCTAGTTTATTTAATCGAAGCCCCACCATCGAAGCGGTGTGTCATCCTTAGGGATAGATACACGGTTTGTGGTGCGGTGCTCGTTTATATAAACTATTTGGGATGTGAGGTCGGTTTAATCTCATATCTTAAAACCTT
>JAKZJZ010000971.1:0-33823 GCA_022702705.1 Papilionanthe hookeriana x Papilionanthe teres | reverse complement strand
TTGGTGGTTGTGGGAGGCAATTTAGATAATTTTGGGTAAGTTTAGGGGACATAATGTCAAAACTAGAAAATTTGGCAAAGTGTATGGGATTTCAAAGGAATAATGAGACCATTTTAGTGGGGTCAAGGTTGAGTGAAAATTGATTTGGAATGGAATTAGGGTTTGGAAGCATGTGCCATGGACTTAGCATAGTCCAACCACTTTAGAACCAAGTCAAGCCAAATGGTAACCACTTTATGATCCTTCACATATTGACCTTAGCCATCTTAATCAAAATCTAGTGGCTTGGATTCAATAATGTGAGTTTCATAAAGGGTAGAAGGCAAGGTTTCAAGGTTTAGGTTAAGTGGCTTAGGGGGGTGTTGTCGGCATATTTTTAGGTTGAGTGTTTTATTTTGAAAAGGGGTTCGCCTAACAGAAGGTTGTCGGCGAATTTTTAATTTAAATAAATAATTTTGAAAAATAGTATTTGATTTTGAAAATAATTTTAAATTTGAAGGTTTTAAGATACGAGATTAAACCGATCTCACATCCCAAATAGTTTATATGAACGAGCACCGCACCACAAACCGTGTATCTATTCCTAAGGATAGACATACTGCTTGACGGTGGGGCTCGATTAAATAAACTAGAAGATTTGTGACATCCGTTTGGTCTGCGAACCAATTTTATAAGCCGACAAATTCCCCTGCTTAATATGAAGGCATTAAACAGGGTTTATATTACCTGGGTTCTTCAAAATTCCCTATAAGGACAAGCCCCTATAGTTAATTACATCTTAAGTGACGGGAATCACCTAAGAAAACTCTCGATAATAATCAATAATTCTGCTCTCAAGAATTTCAAAGTTTAAGTTTTCAAAGGATTGAATTTTGGAATTTCAATAGGGAATGGATCAAATTTGGAACATTTTGTTTTGGGAATCCAAAGGAAGAAAAGTAGGAGAAATCACAGATTCGAAGCGAACTTCGGTAATTTCCCGACTATCCTATTGTTTGGCTTGAATTTAGGAAAGTCCTAATATTTATCTAATGTTTTTGATCTTGCCAATTTTAGTTAATTAGGACTTATATTTATATGATAAAATCAAACAAATAGCCTTGAAGATGTGAGGGTTTATTGTCGTACCGGACGACTACCTAGGAATCCTAATACCGGTTAGGGCTTAATTTGCAATGCAAGTGCCTAACGAAGAGTTGAGGATTTATGTTGCACTAGGCAAACTACCTCGAAGTCCTATGCCTTTGTTATTTAATTCTAGGAAAGTTTTGTCGAAGTAGACTCGGGTTTTGCTTGATGACGATGGTCGTGCTGCCCACCATGCTCCGAGCTCCTTGTTGTCGCGAAGTTTAGTTTTAGAAGTCATAAATCGTGGGATGAGAAAAGTGTTTTGGTTTAGAGAAAATCTTAATTTCCAAGTGTTTTTTTTATGCTTTAATTAAAACGAATCTTAAAGTTGATTATAACGACACTCGGTTAAGATCCCACGGTTCCATCCTTCCGCATCATTATTTTTATCGGATTCACTTAGTCCGTATGAATTTGCTAAACTCAACTCGAATGAGTTCCACACTTTCATTTAGACCGTGGGAAATCCCGTTAGCAACACGTAGGTTACATCATCCGAGGTATTCCCGATCATCCAACAGGACGTTTTAATTTAGTTGTAATTGTAGTTTTGTGTTCCGTTTGTGATTAAATTTCGAGTTGTTTTATATTTTGGAATGTTGTGGCGGTGAATTTTATCTTGCAATGACTTTTAACTTAGTTTTGGTTTTAGTTTTAGGGACTATCCTAAAGGTGTGGGTTTTCATGCAACGAGTTGTTTATCATGCAAGAAAAGTAAGTGCGATGCGATTAATGAAATTGCAATAATGTAAATTGCAAGAAAGTAAATTGCAATAAAATAAAAGCGTATCCTGGAGGGTCTTCCCGTCATCCTAAGCCGCACTTAAAACACAATTAGAATATTTAAGCAAGTTCCTAGTAAAGCTAAGACAAGGGTTATGGTTTTCTACCAAGTTCCTAATCCTATAGCTTAGTCATTTCCTATGACGTCTAGGTTCCTCGTGTTTTTGTTTGAAGACGATTTTCTTCATCAAAGAACAATTAAGTTCAATTGTTCTTATGAACATCCTATCATATCGAGGAAGTGCTTAAGGCAAATCTTAAACATCTTTTCAATATTTCTAGGATTGCCTTAAGTCCAAATGAATTCAATTACACAAATGAATTAGTCGTCTGAGGTTTAGTTAAGTTTTGTAATTATCTTACTCAGTGAACTAGGATGTTTGAATATCCTATAGGTGAAGTAACATTTCATTTAACGTTCTGTTTAGGAGTTATAATAACTAAAGCTTTCGAGAGCAAATTGGTGTTCAAATGATTTAATTTAAGTTAATGGGTTTAAATTTGGAATAGTGTTCAAGTTATTTTAGATTTATTTTGAATTCTTTATGTCTTTGGTGATGTTATATTTAATTCAACTTAATTTAATTTAATTTAATTTAATCTTTAATTTAATTTAATTCAATTTAATTCAATTTAGTTTGATTTGATGTTAAATTAAATTAATTTGATTTGATTTAATTTTAATTTAACTTGATTTAATTTAATTTAATTTAATTTAATTTTATTTATTTAATTTAATTTAATTTAATTCATTTAATTTAATTTAATTTGATTTTATTTATTTAATTTAATTTAATTTAATTTAAGTTATTTAATTTAATTTAATTTGTTTATTTAATTTAATTTAATTTAATTTAATCTTTAATTTAATTTTTAATTTAATTCAACTTTTAATTTTAATTTAATTTAATTTAATTTAATTTAATTTAATTTACTTAATTTAATTTAATTTTAAATTTAATTTTATTTTTAATTTTAATTGAAATTTTAAAAGAGTTTAATAATTTAATTTTAGTTTAATGATTAAGTCTTTTAATATTTTGAATTTGAGTTATCATTTTAATTAAAAATTGAATATTAATGAGATAATTAATTTAGGGATTTTTAAATTAAAGAATAAATCTCTTCCTAATAATATCCCTATTTTAATAATTCCAATTTTATTATTCTTCCAAATTTAATCAATTATTTAATTAAGGTTTAATTATCCTAAAATTGCTTAATGGGTTTCTACCCTTTAATTATTTAAATTTCAATCATCCAAATCAGATTAGGATCAAATATTTTACTTATTAATTTTTTTTAAACCTAAAGTTTTAATTAAGGATTAAAATTTTAATTACCACTTTACCCTTTAAGCTTAATAGTTTCATAACTCACTAAATTGAACTCAAATGATTTTGAAATTTTTATGTGACTTCACTCATATGTCAATAAAGACATGAGAGGAGAAAATGTGATTTTTCTGTATTTAATTTATTTATATAATTATTTTTGGTAGAAAATAGAGATTTCCAAGGAAAATTTAATAACATGACCAAGGGAAAGTTTCTATCCTTAAGAAAATTTGGGGACATTTCTAATGACCAGAGGACCACTTGGACCAATTTTGGTGATTTTTTGAATTATATTATTTTTATTATAATTATTTTAAGTTTTGGAGTGTTAATTAATTTAAAAATAAAATAAATGTTGAAAAATAAATTTTATATTTTTCAAAAATCTCTCTGATATCAAGGAAATCAGAGAATTAAATTTTACAATTTTCTGATTTTTCTATGATTTATCATAATTATTTTAGTGAAAATGCTAGAAAATACATTTTTTTTAATTTTAAAATTACCCTAGAGCTTTAAAATTTAATATCTCACTAAATAGACCTAAGAAAAATATGGGGTTTGTTCCTAAGTGATTAAAATTCAAAATGTGACATTTTGGTGAATTTTATTATTTTTGTGATTTTTATTATTTTTTAATTATTAAAAATATTAAAATAATATTAAAAATCAACTTTTTTAGAAAATTGAAATTTTAATTTTCTTAAATTCCCCTAATATCAGAGAGGCTCCAAAACCAATTTGGTGAATTTTTTAAAAGTATTTTGAAAGTTATGAATTTTTAAAGTTTAAAATAGCTAAATGGTTTAATCAACCCAATTAGTAGGGCTAACCAAATCCAATTGACCTCAAATTTTTATGGTGGGTTCCTCTGATCCTAAAGGTCAGTGGAGAATTGATTTCAAGTCAATTTGATGTATGGTTAGCTCTAATTAATTAGAGATCTATTTTGGGTGTTTAAGCCAATTAGGGTTGTTTTAAATGAACTAACTCAAAACCTATTTTTCCTAGGGTCCTCTGGTCATAAGGAACATCACCAAATTTTCCTAGAATTTATTTCACAACATGCTATTTACTGGAATTAAAATACTCAAAACAGTGACATGAATTTGAAAAATCAATAACTCTTCATAGGATGGCCTCGACTTTGGAAAATTCGGGGAATGTTCCCAAATTCAGAGGCTTCAAAAGCCCTATGGTCTCATGCCATGGTGAATTGTATACATGCATGGAGAATTAAAAATATGCAGAGAGTAAATAAATTATTAAAAATAAAATACTTGATGAAATTAAATAATTTCTTTTCCACATTATTCTCCTCTCGTTCACCGAGCAAGAGGGTATTTTTATTTTATTTTTCTGATTTTTCTACACAAAGTTATGAATTTTTGAAGTTTAGGGAAATAAATAAATAGAAAATACCCCTAATTTTCTATTTATCCACGCGGCGCCGCGTCAACCTCGGCAGCTCCGAAACGCCGCGTGTCGCGCTCCCGTTCGACGCCGCCATCTGAGTCAGCAGCCCGGGCCCCGCGGTTCTCGTACCGTCTCCTGATCCGACGAGATCCTGGCCATCCGTCCGCGCGTGTATTGAATGGACGGCATCCGTTCATCGTCCCCAAGTGTTCTCACCCGAGAGCCGTCCACACTAAATCCCTAATATCTCACTCGATACTCAATGGATTTTCATGTTCTTATGCTCTATGGATTCGTCTTGAAGAGACGAACACATCTATACGATGATCATGCATTGAAATTAAAGCATTTGAAATGGAGAATCTCCAGAAGCTCGGGATGAAGAATTAGCTCATACCTTTGCTCAGAGAAGTGTGGCTTCAATCTGAGGGTTGTTGCACCTTCGATTGGATCCCAGCAAGCTCCGAGATGAAGTCTCCTGGTCCGGTGAATTGTCTAGATGTGATTTCGACCAAGCCCGATCACAAAGCTTGGAGGCCTGGAGCAACCGGGTGGCCTCGGAGATGGGGCTTTTGCTTGGTGGACACCTTCCCTTAGTCTGGTGAAGGTGTAGGACCAATCAATTTGAGGATTGATCCACTGTGGAGAAGTGTCCTGGTTTTGGGTGGAATTTCAGTTGAGAAATTGGATTTTGTCAGTGGGGATTAGGGCAAATTGACACTGGGGATCAACCTGCTCTAAGGGTGGAGAAGGGTTTGGAACAATTTTGGCGAGTTTCGGCAAGGTTTGTGCAACTCTCCTCTCATGGCCGCGAGGGGGTGGTGTTTAAATAGGAGAGGGTGGAGGGCCTCCCAGGGAGAGTTAGGGCTTGGGATCAGCTGCTCTGGACATGGGAAGAACAGCCATGGTGGCCATTGGGCATGGGGCAGCTCAGCAAGGGAGAATTCCTAGGTTGGCTCACATGTGAGCTCTCGCCATGGTATTTTTCGGCGGCCTGGTGGCCGGCCGGCCAGGCATGGGTCACCCTCAAGGTCAGGTGGGTCAGGGCTGGGACTTGGAGCAAGCAATTGGCAAATGCCATGTGTAAAGAGCTTGGATTGAAATGGAATGGGGAGAAGACCATTTTGGGTTCAAATGAGTCAACCCATGGTTTTGGGCTAGGTTCACCACCCAAGGCCTGGTCTTGGGCTGAAAAGGGTCACTTGGGTCAGCCAAGAAAGAATGGTGTGGTCTCCATCCATGATGAGGTGGCTAAGCATGGTTTAGTGTGTGACATGCTTAAGGTAAAAAAGGGTTTAAGGAGGATTAGGAAAGGGGCCCCTCCTTTTGCCATTAATGGCTTGATCACATGTCAAGCCTTCCATGGCTTCATGTGGCTTGTCCATGGCTTGCATGGCTCATCTTTGGCTTGGGAAAAGTGAAGTCAATTTCATGGAAATGGATTTAAGGAAAATTTTGGTATTTAGGGGTGATTTGGCATGAGGCTTGATTTGGAATTATTTGATGATGAATTTAGGACTTAGGTATTGAGTTTAATTGAAAGTATGATGAGGGGAAATGTCATATGGGCTTTGGGACCAATTTTGGGCCTTTGGATGTGGTGAAGGATGGGCTTTTAAAATGGTTTAGGAAAGTGGGCTTTTGAATTTTAAAAGGGATTTTGGGATGAAATTTTGTAAAGAGGTTGGGACAAATAATTGTTGGGTTTAGCTCATGGATGTGTCATGAGTGACTTGAAGCAAATTGGGGGTGATTTGGGTTTGAATTGGGTTGAATTTGGGCTCTTTTGGTGAATGGGCCAATATAGGTCCAAGTGGGCCAAGTTGGGCCAATGTTGGGCTAGGGTTGAAATTGATGTAAAATTAATGTTGAGAAATGTTTATGGGAGTGTTTCAAAGAGGTTTTGACTTTGGTTGGGCTTTGATTTTGGGGTTTGGGCTCATTTGGGTTAGGTTTGGGTTTAGGTCAAAATTGGGCCTTAATGCTTTGGGTTGAATTTGAGTGGGGTTTGGGTCCAAATTTTGGGAAAATCATGTTAGTGTTTTGCTTGTGGGGATGCTAAGGAAGATTTAGAAAAGATTTGGGGTTAATTGGAGTTGAATTGGGTGAGTTTGGGTTAGGTTTGGGTCATGGGTTCCAAATTGGGCTTTAAGGCCAAAAGTGAAATTGAATCCAAATGTCAATCAAATTGGACTTGGATTTGGTCTAGATTGGTGTTGGGAATGTTGAATTGAAGTTTAGAATTGAGTTGGACCAGAATTTGGGTCAATTAGGTAGGTTTGGTTTGACATTGGGTTCACTTTGGGTTAAAATGGGTCAAATTGGGGGTTTTGACAAAAGTAGGGTAAATTGACAAAATTGGCCCATGGTGTAGTTGAACAAAATGAAATTGGGAATATTTGAGATTTTCTGGAATTTTCTGGGAATTTTCTGAATTTTTTGAATTTTTGGGTCAAGAGGGGTATTTTGGGTATTTGGAGGGTATTGGGAGGTTTTCTTGGAATTTTTGATATTTTTGGGTATAGATGATCAATTTGAGTGATGTGGAAATGTTTGGGATTGATTTTGAGGAATCTTGGGTGATTTGGAAATTTTTGAGAAATTTGGGTAATTTCAAGGGCTTTGGGTAGGTTAGACGGGTGTAGGGTCCCGGGGCTCAAAAATTGAAAATTTGGAAAATTGAAGATTGGGTAAATTTGAGTGGAATGAAATCATTTTGGTTGAGCCATGAAGCCACATCAAGCCCACATGAGCCATGAAGGGACTCATTTGAGGCATCCACTATGTTGTTCCTAACCCTCTTAGCCAAGGGCTTAGGGGTTAGGGACCATCCATGTGAATCACCTACATGAGTCAGGAGGTCAAGTTAGGTATAGGTGTGTGAAAGTGTAGTGTATAGGTGTAGTGTGTGTGTAAGTCGGCTCCTTCACCGGACCGGGCCACCCGGGCGAGTCCTAAGGCCAAAGAGTCCTATAGGAACTCATCCTTTAAACTTCCACATTTGATTTCAACCCTCTAGGTGATTAGGGGTCTACAGTCAAGTTTGTGGAGTTTGCAGAGAGTTAAGAAGTGGTTTGAATTTCTAAAAGGTGGGTCCCAATTCTAGTCCTCTAAGATACTCAAAGGAAAAGCCTAAGGCTAGATCCTAAGTACTAAAGAGAAGAAGGGAAGACCTCATCAAAAATGAGGTCAACAGAACTGGACCTCCAATCAGGTGTGGTGAGCCGACGGAGCACACCGCGCGTATTGGTGTTGACCGAAGCGATCAACAAAACCAACACGGATGTCCAAGTGACAAACTTAGGATGAAGTAGAAGAATTTCCGGCCGGGGAGTGTCGAGTATATCTGCGAAGCTGGAGATTCCCGAACTCTCGCGGGGAAAGGAAAAGGAGGTGAATTCCAAATCACATGATGCTGGGGAAATTCAACTTAGATTTTATTTTGTTTCAATTTAAGTTTTGATGTGTGAGTTTAGATTTCAATTTGGAGTTTTAATTTAGATTGAAGTTTGTCAAAATTAATTTGAAGGGATTTGATTTGAAATGAAAATTGGAATTTTGTGGCTTTAGATGTAACATCTTCAACCTCAAAAGAAAATTGAAAAGATTGAACTGAATCATTACAATGAGAAGAGATCTCAGAGCAATGCGGTGTTGGATGTAAAATCCTTAACCTCAAGAGTTTGATTTTGATGTATTTCATTGCAATAGGGAAAGAATCCTAAAAGCGATGCGATCTCGGATGTAAAATCCACAACCCCAAAAGTTTGATTGGAATGTATTTCATTGCGATAGGGAAAAGATCCTAAAGCAATGCAGTCTTGGATGTAAAATCTTCGACCCCAAAAGTTTGAATTTGATGTATTTCATTGCGATAGGGAAAGAATCCTAAAGCAATGCAGTCTTGGATGTAAAATCCTCGACCCAAAAGTTTGATTGAAATGTATTTCATTGCAATAGGGAAAGAATCCTAAAGCAATGCAGTCTTGGATGTAAAATCCTCAACCCCAAAAATTTGAATTTGATGTATTTCATTGCGATAGGGAAAGAATCTTAAAGCAATGCAGTCTTGGATGTAAAATCCTCGACCCAAAAGTTTGAATTTGATGTACTTCATTGCGATAGGGAAAGGATCCTAAAGCAATGCGGTCTTGGATGTAAAATCCTCGACCCAAAAGTTTGAATTTGATGTACTTCATTGCGATAGGGAAAGAATCCTAAAGCGAGTGCGGTCTTGGATGTAAAATCCTCGACCTAAAAGTTTGAATTTGATGTACTTCATTGCGATAGGGAAAGGATCCTAAAGCAATGCGGTCTTGGATGTAAAATCCTCGACCCAAAAGTTTGAATTTGATGTATTTCATTGCGATAGGTAAAGAATCCTAAAGCAATGCGATCTTGGATGTAAAATCCTCGACCCAAAAGTTTGAATTTGATGTACTTCATTGCGATAGGGAAAGGATCCTAAAGCAATGCGGTCTTGGATGTAAAATCCTCGACCCAAAAGTTTGAATTTGATGTATTTCATTGCGATAGGGAAAGAATCCTAAAGCAATGCGGTCTTGGATGTAAAATCCTCGACCCAAAAGTTTGAATTTGATGTACTTCATTGCGATAGGGAAAGAATCCTAAAGCAATGCGGTCTTGGATGTAAAATCCTCGACCCAAAAGTTTGAATTTGATGTATTTCATTGCGATAGGGAAAGAATCCTAAAGCAATGCGGTCTTGGATGTAAAATCCTCGACCCAAAAGTTTGAATTTGATGTACTTCATTGCGATAGGGAAAGGATCCTAAAGCAATGCGGTCTTGGATGTAAAATCCTCGACCCAAAAGTTTGAATTTGATTGAGATTTGATTTGAGATCTGGAAGATTGAATTCGAAATTCGATTGAGATTTGAAATCTGGAAAGATTAAATTTGAGATTTGATTTAGATTTGATTTGAAATTTGGAAGATCAAATTTGAAATTTGATCGAGATTGGATTTGAAATTTGATTGAGAATTTGATTTGAGATTTGATTTAACACTTATGTTGATTTTGTTTATCTTTTAATGATTCAAATTTTACTTTATCGTTTATTTAATGTTCATGTGAATTTGGTGTTCGTCATTTTTAGATTCTTTTTTTTAGGAAAGTTTTCTTTTATTCTTTTTTTTTATTTCTTTTCTGTTCTTTGTTCGAAGTTCATTTAACTTTAATGGCGTTTCCCAGTCAATTTGCACAAAAGAGGTGGAGGCCAAAAATGTGACATGGTCACTTTCATTCCAATCATGTTGAAGGTACATCATACAACTCGATGCGGAATACATCTCATACAATCCATGTAGACTCGAAACGGACTATGTATGATCTTTGTTGATCCATCCAAAGAAGCATCCGTCAAAAATCCATGTACGAATAGTGGGGTACATGGTCGATAACATCACCTTCCAAGCCATCCTTGGAAAGGATGCCGTATGGATGTACATTGGAGGTGTGATATTTTCCATGTAACTCACGGCTCGTAAGGCCGGAGGCTCTCTAGCTCGAGTCCGGTCGGAAATGGTAAGGCGTCTTCCTGTCATCCATCCTTCGAAAGTAAGCGAGATCCGCTTCACTGGTACTCACGGTATGCAATGCTTAGCGATATCTGCTCCGTTGCCCTTCGGTATCATGACGGAACCTACCGGTAAAGGTATCTTCAACGGCCCTCGGAACTCACACGGGCACTGCTATCCGGAGGTCGGATCCGAACATGATGTTACACTCGTTCGGGAAAGAGAGCGTGCGAGAAGGTCGACAAAGTCGTGGTGATCTATGTGTGGGGGTATGCGGTCACCACTGCTTGTAGATGTTAATAATGCGGCTATTGGGTATGCAATCCGCGGCGGTACCCTCCATGTTATCGATCTCTTTACCATTCTCTTGATGATTAATGGCATCGGATCCACTTGCCCATGACGGAGTATCCCGGTGGGTTTCCCTTCCTGTCTTCAGCGAAAGTTGTAGCGAGCATCCGCATTGTATTGTGATTCTTCCCTTCCCCGGCATCCATCTCCGGGGTTCCGAGTATGTGTTTTCCCTCGGGCGGCCTGCTCGGCCCATCCTTTTCAAATCCGGATGCAATCCACGATTTGCTGTTGTTCATACTACGAGAATACGTACGTATGTAGCTTGAGGCCCTCTAGTATATTGATTCTTCTGCCTTTAATTCTCTCGAAGTATTCGAAGGTTTTCTTTTCAACATTCGCATTCTCTCCGGCTCGTATTCCGGAATGATCGCGAGATGGCGAGGCCTCAGTGACGTATTATGGGATATACGGTTCAATCCCTTCACGTTCTCCTGCATATCTCGGCTCCTCGGGGATGATGTCCGTCCGGACATCCCCGGGGTTGCTTCGCAGCAAGGTCATGCATTGCGGGTGGTTCTATCCGGTGGCGAGGTAGCCTTCTTTCTTCGATCTTTGTGAGATTTCCCTGGTCCTTTTACGTTATCCTAGGAGCTGGCCTCCTTTCTTCAGGTTCCGGGTGAATCGGTGTCCTTGAAGTGTATGTACTGGCGGTAGCAACTGTCTCGTCGTGCTGGTCCGCAGCTAGTTTAGTTAACATCTTACGGATACGGCGATTCTTATTTCTTCGTTGCATTGCTGTGAGAGTAGCTCTTCGAACTTCTTGAATTTCTGTGGGCGCGGCGCTGACAAGCCTGCCCTCTGCTGTAGCGACTACAGACTTCATTTTCTTATCTTCTTCAGTGTTTGCTTTTTTTTTCTTGCTGCTGAATTGGTGGCTTGGGCCATCCACCTTCATCACTGTCTGCCCAGGCAGTACTTCTCGGTCAATTGGGACCCAGTCACTTTCCTCGTACTGTAGGCCTGCTGATGCGAAATCCGAGTCAATCTCGATTATCGCTCCATCTTTCACCCTCTTTTCATCGAGTGCGAGGCTTACGCCATTCTTAAAGTTCGGGACCAACCGCCGTTCGACATTTCCCTGCGAAAAGACAAGGAAAAGGATCGGGGTGCATACTAAGAACAAGAACATTAAGAAAATGTTTATTAAAGACACATTTTTTTATATATATATTTTTTTTTCTTATATTTTCGAATTTAACAGGAATGAAGTAGGATAAGATCAGGGAAGAGATTTTGATTTGGAAAAGAAAACAAGGAAAACTTAATTATCATGACTTTATTTATTTTAGCACATTCTATTATTTTTGGGTTCGGACCCAATCACAAGTAATTACTTCACCCGTGTTTCTTGGGGACGAAGAATTCATTCCTTCGAAACATCAGGTAGCGTAATACTTTTTCAAGTATCGTCCGTTGATCGGAAGCATATGTCGTTCTCCACGGCAATTCACTAGCTGGTAGGAACCTCCACGAGTATCTTGCTTCAACCACGAAACGGTCCTTCCCAAGTGGGTTCAAATTTTCCTCCTATCTTGCGGTGTGCGAGAATAGGTCTCTTGAGAACGAGAACTAAGTCACCAACTTTGAAGGTTCTTGGGCGGACCGGTTTGTCATGGGCTTGAACCATCTTAGCTTGGTATAGTTCTAAATTGCTGTTGCGCTGCAAGTCTTTTCCCTTCCGGGCTTTCTAATTCTTCGAGTCGTAATTTGGCATTCTCTTCCGTCGTGATTTTGTTTGCAACGCAGATTCGAGTGAAGGAAGGTCGAACCTCTAAAGGTAACACTGCCTCGGACCCATACACCAGAGCGTAAGGTGTAGCTTAAGTAGGAGTTCTGAAGGTTGTCCGGTAGGCCCATAAGGCTTCTAACAACTTCTCGTGCCAATTTCTCTTATTATCGTCCAAGGTTTTCTTTAAGATTTGAACGAGAGTTTTATTAAAAGCCTCAGCGAGGCCGTTTGCCCTTGGGTAGTAAATTGTTGAGTATCGCCGGTCGATTCCGTGTCTCTCGAAAAAATTGTTGATTTGTGTGCTTCGAATGCGACCCATTATCCGAGATAATCTGCGCGGCACTCCGAAACGGTAGACAACTTGGTTCTTGAAAAGCGTAGCACGTGGTGTGTTTTCACTTCTCTAAGTGGAGCTGCCTCTGCCCACTTGGAAAAGTAATCCGTAGCCGCAAGAATGAAGCGATGTCCTTTTGAAGATGGTGGTTCTATCGGACCCACTATATACGTGCCCCAACATTCAAATGGCCACGACGCAATTGTTGGATGTAGCACATTTGGAGGTTGGTGTAGAACCACTCCGTGCACTTGGCATTGGTGACGACTCTAGGCGATTTTCATGCGGTCGGTCATCATCGAGGGCCAGTAGTACCCTAGTCTTTTAATTTTCATTTTCATCTTCGGACCCGACTGGTGAGCGCCACAGAGTCCTGAATGTACCTCTTTAACAATTTCACGGGCCTCGGACCCGCTTAGGCACCTTAGCCACATTTGATCAAAAGACCTTCTGTACAATGCGTTGTTTATTAATGCATAAGACAGAGTTCTTTTCTTGATCTGATAGGCTAGCGACCTATCGTCTGGTAGCTTTCCTGTTTGCAGGTAGTCCATTAATGGTTGTCGCCAATCTTACGTGTTTTCACGTCACTGCTGCAACTGATTCTTTTTCTTTTTCGATTTGTGTATTGTGTCTATGTCGAGTCGTGATAGGACTCGACATCCGTGAGCCGACACTTCTACGGATTCATCTTGCAAACAGGAAAATTCTTTTGCGAGATGGGCTAAAGCATTTTCTTTTCTGGGAATTTTGTAGATCGTCACATTTGGAATCTATTCCAACAAATTTGTATGGCATACTTGGAAGTATTGCTCGAGTCTTGGCTTTAAAATTCGTACTTGTCCGGCGATACGTTGAATGATTAGCTGTGAATCCCTGTAGATGTTGATGTCTGTTATCCCCATTTGAATGGTTAATTCCAGTCCCGTTATGAGGGCTTCGTATTCTGCTTCATTATTTGTACATGGTTCTGTCAAGTGGTAGGAGTATCTTAACATCCCCCACTCCGGTGTTATAAAGATTAGTCCGATTCCTGCCTTACCGGGCACTATCACTTGCGATTCTTCGTCTTTGTGCGCTGAAGATGCTCCGTCGAAATATAATTCCCAACGTCGATCATCAAAGTCTTCTAGATTCATTATTTGTTCATCGGGCAGATCTTCATTGAGAGGAGATTCGGCCGGCAAAGGGTGTACTGCGAGGAAGTCTGCTAAGACTTGTCCCTTTACGGCACGAAGAGGCACGAAAGTTATATCGAATTGCAATAATATCATTGACCATACAGCAAGTCTGCAGGAAAGTGTTGGACGAGTCATCAAGTATTGTAATGGATTAAATTTCGAGATCGAGTTGACCTTATGAAAAAGCATGTAGTGCACGAGCTTTTGAGCGGCGAAGATCGAGCCAAACAATGCTTTTCAATTGCGGGATACCTTACTTCCGTCGAAGTAAACGATGGCTTAAGTAGTAAAGAGCATTTTCTTTACCCTCATCATTGACACAGGCCAACGGAGGCTCCGAGAGAGTCGTCTAAAGCCGCGGTGTAAAGTATCACGGTCTACACGAGGCCAGGGCTGCTAAGACGGGAGGTGTCATTAAATATTGTTTAATGTCCTCGAAGGCCTTCTGGCATTTCTCTTCCCAAATAAATTTGGCGTCCTTTTTAACTAGTACCGAGAAAGGCTGACATCTACCTGACAAGTTTGAGATAAAGCATCGAAGATATGCCAGTTTCCCTTGAAAAGATCGTAGTTGTTTTAAGGTTTTGGGAGGTGGCATTTCTAAGATAGCTTTAATCTTTTCCGGGTCGATTTCAATTCCACGATGTCGGACAACGAATCCTAAGAATTTCCGGAGAGTGACGCCGAAGAGCGCATTTTAAGGGATTCATCTTAAGGTTAAATTGTCTTAATCGTTCGAAAACAATTCTCAAATCATACAGGTGGTTTTACTTTACTTTGCTTTTGATGACAACATCGTCCACGTAGCATTCGACTTGATTGTGGATGAGATCATCAAAAATTCTTGTCATTGCTCTCCGGTAGGTTGCTCCTGCGTTCTTCGATCCGAATGGCATCATCTGTGTAGCAAAATACTCCGATCGGCGTTCTGAATGTTGTAAGTTTTTCATCTTCTGGAGCCATTTTTATCTGGTTGTATCCGGAAGATCCATCCATGAATGAGAATATCTCATGTGTCGAAGCAATGTCGATCATCAATTCCGGGATCGGTAGAGGGAATTCATCCTTCGGACATGCCTTATTTAAATCTCTGAAGTCCACATGAGTCTCGATCGACCATTCTTCTTTACGTCGGTACCACATTGGCTAACCAAGTCGGGTATTGTTCTTCACGGACAAATCTGGCGTCTATTAGCTTTTTAACTTCGGCTATGACTTGTTGTTCGATTTCTAGACGCATTCTTCCGGGACCTTGCTCGGTCAGGACGAAGTAGGATCCACTCCTAGCTTATGGATCGCAACCTCGCGGAACTAATCACGGCATCTCGTCATAGTTCCAAGCACAACAGTCTTTAAATTCCATTAACAATTTGATTATTTCTTCGGAGTCTTCTTTATTGAGTAAGGAGCTAACAAAGGTAGGTCTAGGCTCTTCGCTAGTACCTAAGTTAACTTCCGTTAACTCATCTATTGTAGATTTGATCTCTTCTTCGAACTCTGGTGGAGCGTCTCCAATTTGTAAATCTTCGAGTTCGTCTGTAGTTTCCATGCAGTTTTCATTGGACTCGCAAGTGACAACCAAACAAAATTCAGTATCGTCAACTGACCCTACTGTGTCGAATCCGAGACCATGCTTTGAATTGGGTGGACGACCGGAATTATTCCATAATTTTTCAAAATGTTGTGATTGGCCTTTTGTCCATTGTCGAGGTAAGAAACCACGTTGAATTAAATTTTGAACACAGGGAGAGTACCACTCAAAAGGTAATTCCATTAATTCTGATTAAGTGACATCTTCAAATTGTACATTATTTTCAGTTTTGGAGGAAGAAGCACCACGGTAGAATTTGATTGGCTTTGTACCGTCGCTACGTACCTCTTTGACCACCATACCCTCGATCTTGTTAGAATGGATCGGGGTTAGGGTCATAGTATGTACGTAGTGGTTAATCTTTTCGTACATTGATTTGTATTCTTCGTTCTTCTCATCTTCGAGAGAGATCTTGAATTGCGGCTTCTTCGACTTATTGTCGCTGCTTCTTGTTTGATTTCTTTTTCTTCTTCGAGAACTATCTTCCCGATCAACATTGATGGTCGGTTTCCTCTCGTCCAACCGTCCTAGCGTCTCTACCACGGCCTCGTCCCGGCCTCGACCTCGGATGCGAGTTGTGGAGAAACCTTCACCATCTCGCCGGAAGGGAGTGGTGAGTGAGCTGTTGGACTAGAACTTCAGGTTCTTCGTCGTCCTGAACTTTCTTTGCTTCATTTGTTACGGTATCTCTGGAGAAGATTGTTTTCTTTGGCGGTGCATAATAAGTTGCGTCTTCATGGATTCCAATCTCATGTACGGAGAATGGTTGCAAGTCACCTTTGATGCATTGTTCCCCTCCATCGTAATACTTGATGCACTGATGCGAGAGATGATGGTACCATCCTGTTTTCATGTATCCACGGTCGGCCCGACAAAGCGTTGAACGATGTTTCGAATCAATTATGTGAAATTTTGCGGTTGTCTTTGTTAAGTCACCGGTCTTCATCGATAGCGTTATTGACCCGAGGGCTCTTTCTCCTTTACGGTTGAATCCTCTTAATAACATTTTGTCGGCCTCGAGCTCACGAGCATCAATTTCCAAGTATCTTAGTGTTCGAAGACTCATTATATTGATTGATGCTCCCGGATCCACCAATACTGCGGAGAGTGTAAACTTCCCGATTGTAGCTGAAATGTACAATGGTCGGTTGTGATCTGTCGTCCCAAGTAGTAGGTCATTGTCCAGTGAAGGTAACACCTCGTTGTTCCTTTAACGAGCAAACCTCATCTAAGGAATCTCCGGCCATTTGAGCTAAGCAAATTTCCGGATCAAGTAAGGCCTTGATCAGAGCTTCTTTCATCTCTTTTGATAAGATGAGGGCGTCGTAGATACTCAGTTTGGCCGGTAGTTTCCTAAGATGGGCTAGCACGTTGTAGTCCACTTTATTTTCATGCGTCTCGGCTTCTTCCCGAATGGGTATTCCTTCTGCCGGGGTTGGTTCTTCTTGAACAACCACCTGCTTTCCTTTGTCCTTTGGACCCATTCTCGGAGGTAGAACTCTTCCACTTCTTAAGTTGACTTCGTAATTTCTTCGAATCTAGTGTTGAGCTTGCCGGTGTCTCCTCTCGAATCGGAATGACGGGCTCTTCGGATTATCCTCAGAATGCGAAGGCTCTAACTCTATCGTGATTCGGAGCTCCTCGAAACTCGCGAGATAGATTCGTTGCTTGTTGAACTCTCGTAGCCTCCTTTATGGATACCTTCTTCGTTATTTTGCTCGTCGAGATCGTGTATGATTTGAGAATTGTCGTTGATGTTGAAATCGATGTCCGGATTGTCGCTAGTTACGTAATCGTTAGAAACGATCAAAACGTAGCCAACGCCATCACCCTTATCATTATATGATCCCACCGAAGTGAGCGAGATAATCATACAAAATCGAGAGGTTCGAGGGATTTCTCCCCGAATCGGAAACAACTATCCTAGGATAAGCGGCCCCTAGTCCAGCCTTAGGAGTCTCGGTCCTCTCTTCTTCGTCGATTTTCTTCTTCTCTTCGATCGTCTCCTGTTGAGGTGGTTCTTCTATCGCAAGTGATAGTACCGGCTTAACGGGTCTCGAACTACGAATTGAAGCTTGCACCGAGGCGGTTTGGATGTCTGTCTAAAATCTTTTCGAAGACCTCGTCCGAGCGGTAGTCCATCCATCGTCGGTCGTATAGGGATCTATCGGAATGATGGGATCGATTGAGATAACATTGAAGGAACCTCCTTTACGGGGTTCCTTCATGTACTCCTTCGGGATCGTTATATTCCCTTTCCGAAGGTTGTCGTTGAGCCAACTTTTGAAGGTAATGCAATCTTCTATCTTGTGCCCGAAGCATCCGGTGGTAGGGGCAAAAGTTGGGATCACCTTTCTTGTTGACTTCCTCCGGACTTTTAGGCTCGGCGAGTGGAAATCCGGAGTCTTCATCAGACTACAGAACATTTTCGGCACTGCTTCATTCTTGAACGGATATTCCCTGCTCAGAAGCTCCCTTAATGTACGTTGCGGATGAGGCGGTTGTTCATACTGTGGAGATTACTAATAGCTGGGCCGGGGTTCTTGGTAATTACGTTGTGGTTCTCTGCGGCCGTTACGGTGGTATTTGCATCGGTTGCTTGCCTTTGTCAACTGTCTGCAACGATCCCGGATTTCTTTTCAAAAGTCTTCGCGGGCTTTTGCTTGTCCGTCTTGTCGGCGAAACTTAATTGCTTCGCCTCTTCTTGCAAGCTTCCGGCCTTGCTTAACAACTTCTCGAAAGTCTTAATAGTGAATCCCTTGAGGAGAAGTGCTATCGGGCCGTGAATGCTTTTAAGTAAGATGCCGATTGCATGTTGTTCTTGTAGTTGTGGTTCACACTTCATGCTTAAGTTCCTCCATCGAAGTATGTAATCCACCAAAGTTTCGTTCGGCCTTTGTTTCTCTACCACTAAATCACCTATAGTGATGTGGTGCCGAGCTCCGGCGAATCGCTTGATGAAGAGGTTCTCTAGCTCGAGAACGTCTTCACCGAACCATTTAGTAATTCCGCATACCGGTCGAAGGCGATTCCTGACGGACTGGCGACGAACTCGTCGGAAGAGTAATGCATCGCTCCCGCCGGCATTGCAACAGCCGGCACGAAAGTGTGCAACATGATGTCGGGGGTTCCCGGTTCCGTCGAAGGTCTTGAACGAGAGGTGGTACGAAGCCTTTCGGGTATTGGACGGCGTCGGAATTCTTCGGGTAAGGTCTACCCGTCCGAATGGATGTCCCGCTCTTCAATTGTACTAAGGCTTCTCGCACTGTTCGTTCCACCAAGTTCTTGATATCCTTTTCGGAGATCATACTTTGTGTTGTATCCTTTTTCGGTTGATCATCCCCGTTGACGGATGTAATCTCCTTTCCTCCGTCTACGATGTGAATGACCTACGGGGGTGTCTCTCTTTGTGGTTGCATTTGACTGCGGAGAGTGGCCGGAGGCTACGGCCATCTCTTCCATCCTTTTCGCCATTTGAGCGATCGTGTCGTCTTTCTCCCGAAGCCTGCCTTCTCATCGGTTCCGGCTCCTCTCTTCTGCGTGCTGCGGGAGCACCTTGCGAAGGCGATGAAGCTCGTGTTTCGACCATGTTGATTTACGCATATTCGTCGTCCATGAATTCCGATGAATCAATCTCGTCTCGAACTTTTCTTCTCTTTCTTTTGCCGATCGTCGGATATCGGTTCTTAACTTTTCCATGGCATCTTCTAGCGGGGCTTTACGTGTGTCCTCGCGGTTGTCGTGCGATAGCTGCCGGGTCCCCTTTATCGCGGTAGCACTTTCTTCGGATTCGAGTCTCCTCGGCGAGACTTTCTTTCTTGAGGCCGTTGTTTCGATCTCAAGTCGCCCGGTAGTAGGACGCCATAACATCCTTCTAGCGACGGAAGGTCTAGGACCGGATGGTGCAGTCGGCCAAATGCTTGGAAGGTGGTATCCTCCCTAATCTGTAATCCCGAGACGACGACGGGCGGACTAGCCTTCATTCTTTTACTTGGCTTTTCCGTCATGATGGCGGGCTCTACTCGGGGCCAAGACGGGATTTGGCGGCACCCGCCCTATCCTTCGTAGAATCTCCGATACGGGGCGGTTTTCCATCTTTGCTAACTTTTCTACCAAAATTTGCGGTCGAGCGAAACGGCGTAGTTCTAGTCCTTTTCTTGCGGCTATCGTTGTAGTATGCGGGCGGAGGCGATGCGGCGACAATCTTGTGAACATTTTCCTCGTCCTCTCGCGGCGGAGAGGGGATGGAACTCGCTTCCTCCCAAAAGTGGTATGTAGTCGGGCAGCGGTGTATATTCCGCGGCGGTGTATATTCGAGCGGTTCCGGGATTTCCTCCGGGAAAGCAATTTCGGCGGCTACGGCTTCTGCGGCGATCCTTCTACTTCGTTTCTTCTTTGGGTCCTTGTCGGTGATGGAATTCTTGAGCTTGGACCCGATTTCGAAAACGAGAAGGTCTCACGAGAAGATCCGTACCCTCCACGGTAACGAGGCTTACCATAATTACGGATTTCTTTCCCCTTTAATTTGGCGGAAGTCGGGGTAGGTGCGGAAACAACTAAACCGGTGGGGGTAGTAAGAACGGTTCTCCTGCGGACGAGCGGTACTCCTCTCGGTCGGGATCCTTTGCGGGGGAGGAAACTCTTGGGTCGACCTAAGGTTGAACTCGAGCGGCGGCTTCTCGGCTTCGGATACCTTGTTCGTCGGTGCAAAGAGGGAGACGTCGGTGATCTTGACATTCGTGTTTTCAAATCCTTGTCCAAATCGGATGATCCCATTGTCGGGCGGCTCATCCTTATAGACGGCGAAGTCCGGTCCGTTGGTGAAGGAGAAAATCGGCTTTGGGGCTTCCATTTCGCGGGGTAGATTCAGGTTGTCGGTCCCAAGTTATGCTTCTTTTCTTTAGGACGAAAAGAAAGGAATTGAAAAAAGTCCGAACACATTCTTGTTCATGTATTTATAAGAAGGAATCATTTGTTAAAAGAGTCATTTATTAGAGGGTTCGTTTATTTAGAACGGAATGTTCAAAGGTGTAGAGAAGGTAAGGAATCCGATTCGGAGTTGGAAAGGAAAAGAAAGTCTTATGCAAGACTTCTCGACTCGAAGGATCACTCCTAAACTAACACTTATTGGGGGTCCACCCCACCTCAAAAATGAGGTAAAAGGATCTCGGAACCTCTCTGTTTAGGGGTGTCTAAACAGTGGCTCCTAAATCCGAGAGAATGTTGGCTATACTTGTTCAAGGAAGAAATGAACATAGCATCCCGACGGAAAGAAGGGTAGTTTGACCCATTAAGGACATGGATACACTACCGATTTTTGAAAGCGAGAATTATTTGATTATAATGGAGAGAGGAATTGCCCCACGTGAGTCGCCGAAATTGTCGGCATATTTTTAGGTTGTGTGTTTTATTTTTAAAAGGGGGTCGCCTAACAGAAGTTGTCGGCGAATTTTTAATTTAATTTAAATAAATAATTTTGAAAAGTAGTATTTGATTTTGAAAATAATTTTAAATTTTAAGGTTTTAAGATATGAGATTGAACCGATCTCACATCCCAAATAGTTTATATAAACGAGCACCGCACCATAGCTTGTGTTTCTATCCCTAAGGATAGACACAGCGCTCGACGGTGGGGCTCGATTAAATAAACTAGAAGATTTGTGACATCCGTTTGGTCTGCGAACCAATTTTATAAGCCGACAAATTCCCCAGCTTAATATGAAAGCATTAAACGGGGTTTATATTACTCGGGTTCTTTAAAATTCCTTATAAGGGCAAGCCCCTATAGTTAATTACATCTTAAGTGATGGGAATCACCTAAGAAAACTCTCGATAATAATCAATAATTACGCTCTCAAGGATTTCAAAGTTTAAGTTTTCGAGGATTGAATTTTGGAATTTCAATAGGGAATGGATCAAATTTGGAACATTTTGTTTTGGGAATCCAAAGGAAGAGAAGTAGGAGAAATCACGGAATCGAAGCGAACTTCGGTAATTTCCCGACTATCCTATTGTTTGGCTTGAGTTTAGGAAAGTTCTAATATTTATTTAAATGTTTTGATCTTGCCAATTTTAATTAATTAGGGCTTATATTTGTATGATAAAATCAAACAAATAGCCTCGAAGATGTGAGGGTTTATTGTCGTACGGACGACTACCTCGGAATCCTAAGACCGGTTAGGGCTTAATTTGCAATGCAAATGCCTAACAAAAGGTTGAGGATTTATGTTGCACTAAGCAAATTACCTCGAAGTCCTATGGCTTAGTTATTTAATTCTAAAGAAAGTTTTCTTTGAAGTAGATTCGAGTTTAGCTAATGACGATGGTCGTCTTTGCTCGCATGCTCCGAGCTCCTTGTTGTTGCGGAGGTTCAATTTTAGAAGTCATAAATCGGGGGATGAGAAAAGTGTTTTGGTTTAGAGAAAATCTTAATTTCCAGAGTGTTTTCAATATTTTAATTAAAACAAATCTTAAAGTTGATTATAACGACACCGGTTAAGATCCACGGTTCCATCCTTCGGCATCATTATTTTTATCGGATTCACTTAGTCCGAATGAATTTGCTAAACTCAGCTGAATGAGTTCCACACTTTCATTTAGACCGTGGAAATCCCGTTAGCAACACGTAGGTTACATCATCCGAGGTATTCCCGATCATCCAACAGGACGTTTCAATTTAGTTGTAATTGTAGTTTTGTGTTCTGTTTGTGATTAAATTTTGAGTTGTTTTATATTTTGGAATGTTGTGGCGGTGAATTTTATCTTGCAATGACTTTTAACTTAGTTTTGGTTTCAGTTTTAGGGACTATCCTAAAGGTGTGGATTTTCATGCAACAGTTGTTTATCATGCAAGAAAAGTAAGTGCTATGCGATTAATGAAATTACAATGATGTAAATTGCAAGAAAGTAAATTGCAATAAAATAAAAGCGTACCTGGAGGGTCTTCCCGTCATCCCAAGCTGCACTTAAAACACAATTAGGATATTTAAGCAAGTTCTAGGTAAAGGCTAAGGTAAGGGTTATGGTTTTACGCAAATTCCTAATCACTATAGCTAGTCGTTTCCTATGACGTCTAGGTTCCTTGTGTTTTGGTTTGAGGACGATTTTCTTCATCAAAGAATAATTAAATTCAGTTGTTCTTATGAACATCCTATCATATCGAGGAAGTGTTTAAGAAGAATCTTAAACATCTTTTCAATATTTCTAAGATTGTCTTAAGTCCAAATGAATTTAATTATACAAATGAATTAATCGTCCAAGAATCTCAAGTTTTGTTATCTTGCTTCGAGTGAACTAGGACATTTGAATATCCTATAAGTGAAGTAACATTTCATTTAATGTTACGTTTAGGAGATATGATAACTAAAGCTTTCGAGAGCAAATTGGTGTTCAAATGATTTAATTTAAGTTAATGGGTTTAAATTTTGAATAGTGTTCAAGTTATTTTAGATTTATTTTGAATTCTTTATGTCTTTGGTGATGTTATATTTAATTCAACTTAATTTAATTTAATTTAAATTAATCTTTAATTTAATTTAATTCAATTTAATTCAATTTAGTTTGATTTGATGTTAAATTAAATTAATTTGATTTGATTTAATTTTAATTTAATTTGATTTAATTTAATTTAATTTGATTTGATTTTATTTATTTAATTTAATTTAATTTAATTCATTTAATTTAATTTAATTTTATTTTATTTATTTAATTTAATTTAATTTAAGTTATTTAATTTAATTTAATTTGTTTATTTAATTTAATTTAATTTAATTTAATCTTTAATTTAATTTTTAATTTAATTCAACTTTTAATTTTAATTTAATTTAATTTAATTTAATTTAATTTAATTTACTTAATTTAATTTAATTTTTAATTTAATTTTATTCTTAATTTTAATTAACACTTTAAAAGAGTTTAATAATTTAACTTTAGCTTAATGATTAAGTCTTTTAATATATTTTAAATTTGAGTTATCATTTTAATTAAAAATTGAATATTAATGAGATAATTAATTTAGGGATTTTAAAATTAAAGAATAAATCTCTTCCTAATAATATCCCTATTTTAATAATTCCAATTTTATTATTCTTCCAAATTTAATCAATTATTTAATTAAGGTTTAATTATCCTAAAATTGTTTAATGGGTTTCTACCCTTTAATTATTTAAATTTCAATCATCCAAATCAGATTAGGATCAAATATTTTACTTATTAATTAATTTTTTTAAACCTAAAGTTTTAATTAAGGATTAAAATTTTAATTACCACTTTACCCTTTAAGCTTAATAATTTCATAACTCACTAAATTGAACTCAAATGAACTTGAAATTTTTATGTGACTTCACTCATATGTCAATAAAGACATGAGAGGAGAAAATATGATTTTTCTGTATTTAATTTATTTATATAATTATTTTTGGTAGAAAATAGAGATTTTCAAGGAAAATTTAATAACATGACCAAGGGAAAGTTTCTATCCTTAAGAAAATTAGGGGACATTCCTAATAACCAGAGGACCACTTGAACCAATTTTGGTGATTTTTTGAATTATATTATTTTTATTATAATTATTTTAAGTTTTGGAGTGTTAATTAATTTAAAAATAAAATAAATGTTGAAAAATGAATTTTATATTTTTAAAAAATCTCTCTGATATCAAGGAAATCAGAGAATCAATTTTTGTAATTTTCTGATTTTTCTATGATTTATTATAATTATTTTAGTGAAAATGCTAGAAAATATATTTTTTTTAATTTTAAAATTACCCTAGAGCTTTAAAATTTAATATCTCACTAAATAGACCTAAGAAAAATATGGGGTTTGTTCCTAAGTGATTAAAATTCAAAATGTGATATTTTGGTGAATTTTATTATTTTTGTGATTTTTTATTATTTTTTAATTATTAAAATATTAAAATAATATTAAAAATCAACTTTTTAGAAAATTGAAATTTTAATTTTCTTAAATTCCCCTGATATCAGAGAGGCTCCAAAACCAATTTGGTGAATTTTTGAAAAGTATTTTGAAAGTTATGAATTTTTAAAGTTTAAAATGACTAAATGGCTTAATCAACCCGATTAGTAGGGCTAACAAATCCGATTGACCTCAAATTTTTATGGTGGGTTCCTCTGATCCTAAAGGTCAGTGGAGAATTGATTTCAAATCAATCTGATGTATGGTTAGCTCTAATTAATTAGAGATCCATTTTGGGTGTTTAAGCCGATTAGGGTTGTTTTAAATGAACTAACTCGAAACCTATTTTTCCTAGGGTCCTACGGTCATAAGGAACATCACCAAATTTTCCTAGAATTTATTTCACAACATGCTATTTACTGGAAATAAAATACTCAAAACAGTGACATGAATTTGAAAAAACAATAACTCTTCATAGGGATGGCCTCTGACTTTGGAAAATTCGGGGAATGTTCCCGAATTCGGAGGCTTAAGCCCTATGGTCTCATGCCATAGTGAATTGTATACATGCATGGAGAATTAAAAATATGCACAGAGTAAATAAATTATTAAAAATAAAATACTTGATGAAATTAAATGATTTCTTTTCCACATTATTCTCCTCCGTTCACTGAGCGAGAGGGTATTTTTATTTTATTTTTCTGATTTTTCTACACAAAGTTATGAATTTTTGAAGTTTAGGGAATTAAATAAATAGAAAATACCCCTAATTTTCTATTTATCCACGCGGCGCCGCGTCAACCTCGGCAGCTCCGAAACGCCGCGTGTCGCGCTCCCATTCGACGCCGCCATCTGACTCAGCGCTCCGGGGGCCCGCTGTATCGTTCCATCTTCTGATCCGATGCGATCCTGGCCGTCCGTCCGCGCGTGTATTGAATGGACGGCATCCGTTCATCGTCCCCAAGTGTTCTCGCCGAGAGCCGTCCACACTAAATCCCTAATATCTCACTCGATACTCGATGGATTTTCATGTTCTTATGCTACTATGGATTCGTCTTGAGAAGACGAACACATCTATACGGTGATCATGCATTGAAATTAAAGCATTTGAAATGGAGAATCTCCGAAGCTCGGGATGAAGAATTAGCTCATACCTTTGCTCGGAGAAGTGTGGCTTCGATGCGAGGGTTGTTGCACCTTCGATTGGATCCCAACAAGCTCCGGATGAAGTCTCACGGTGCAGTGAATTGTCTAGAAGTGATTTCGACCAAGCCCGATCACAAAGCTTGGAGAGTTGGAGCAGCCTGGGTGGCACTGGAGATGGGGCTTTTCGTTGGTGGACACCTTCCCTGGTCCGGTGAAGGTGTAGGACCAATCGATTTGAGGATTGATCCATTGTGGAGAAGTGTCCCGGTTTTGGGTGGAATTTCGGTTGAGAAGTGGATTTTGTCGGTGGGGATTAGGGCGAATTGACACTTGGGGATCAAGCTGCTCTAAGGGTGGAGAAGGGTTTGGAACAATTTTGGCGAGTTTCGGCAAGGTTTGTGCAACTCTCCTCTCATGGCCGTGAGGGGGTGGTGTTTAAATAGGAGAGGGTGGAGGGCCTCGCGGGGAGAGTTAGGGCTTGAGATCGAGTCTGCTCCGGGCATGGGAAGAACGGCCATGGTGGCCATTAGGCATGGGGCGGCTCGGCGAGGAGAATTCCTAAGTTGGCTCACATGTGAGCTCTCGGCCATGGTATTTTCCGACGGCACAGTGGCCGGCCGGCCGAGCATGGGTCACCCTCGAGGTCGGGTGGGTCGGGGCGGGACTTGGTGCAAGCGATTGGCAAATGCCATGTGTAAAGAGCTTGGATTGAAATGGAATGGGGAGAAGACCATTTTGGGTTCAAATGAGTCAACCCATGGTTTTGGGCTAGGTTCACCACCCGAGGCTGGTCTTGGGGCTGAAAAGGGTCACTTGGGTCGGCCAGAGAGAATGGTGTGGTCTCCATCCATGATGAGGTGGCTAAGCATGGTTTAGTGTGTGACATGCTTAAGGTAAAAAGGGTTTAAGGAGGATTAGGAAAGGGGCCCCTCCTTTTGCCATTAATGGCTTGATCACATGTCAAGCCTTCCATGGCTTCATGTGGCTTGTCCATGGCTTGCATGGCTCATCTTTGGCTTGGGAAAAGTGAAGTCGATTTCATGGAAATGGATTTAAGGAAAATTTTGGTATTTAGGGGTGATTTGGCATGAGGCTTGATTTGGAATTATTTGATGATGAATTTAGGACTTAGGTATTGAGTTTAATTGAAAGTATGATGAGGGGAAATGTCATATGGGCTTTGGGACCAATTTTGGGCCTTTGGATGTGGTGAAGGATGGGCTTTTAAAATGGTTTAGGAAAGTGGGCTTTTGAATTTTAAAAGGGATTTTGGGATGAAATTTTGTAAAGAGGTTGGGCCAAATAATTGTTGGGTTTAGCTCATGGATGTGTCATGAGTGACTTGAAGCAAATTGGGGGTGATTTGGGTTTGAATTGGGTTGAATTTGGGCTCTTTTGGTGAATGGGCCAATATAGGTCCAAGTGGGCCAAGTTGGACCAATGTTGGGCTAGGTTTGAAATTGATGTAAAATTAATGTTGAGAAATGTTTATGGGAGTGTTTCAAAGAGGTTTTGACTTTGGTTGGGCTTTGATTTTGGGGTTTGGGCTCATTTGGGTTAGGTTTGGGTTTAGGTCGAAATTGGGCCTTAATGCTTTGGGTTGAATTTGAGTGGGGTTTGGGTCCAAATTTTGGGCAAATCATGTTAGTGTTTTTCTTGTGGGGATGCTAAGGAATATTTAGAAAATATTTGGGGTTAATTGGAGTTGAATTGGGTGAGTTTGGGTTAGGTTTGGGTCATGGGTCCAAATTGGGCTTTAAGGCCAAAAGTGAAATTGAATCCAAATGTCAATCAAATTGGACTTGGATTTGGTCTAAATTGGTGTTGGGAGTGTTGAATTGAAGTTTAGAATTGAATTGGACCAGAATTTGGGTCAATTAGGTAGGTTTGGTTTGACATTGGGTTCACTTTGGGTTAAAATGGGTCAAATTGGGGGTTTTGACAAAAGTAGGGTAAATTGACAAAATTGGCCCATGGTGTAGTTGAACAAAATGAAATTGGAAATATTTGAGATTTTCTGGAATTTTCTGGGAATTTTCTGAATTTTTTGAATTTTTGGGTCAAGAGGGGTATTTTGGGTATTTGGAGGGTATTGGGAGGTTTTCTTGGAATTTTTGATATTTTTGGGTATAGATGATCAATTTGAGTGATGTGGAAATGTTTTGGATTGATTTTGAGGAATCTTGGGTGATTTGGAAATTTTTGAGAAATTTGGGTAATTTCGAGGGCTTTGGGTAAGTTAGGCGGGTGTAGGGTCCGGGGGTCGAAAATTGAAAATTTGGAAAATTGAAGATTGGGTAAATTTGAGTGGAATGAAATCATTTTGGTTGAGCCATGAAGCCACATCAAGCCCACATGAGCCATGAAGGGACTCATTTGAGGCATCCATTATGTTGTTCCTAACTCTGCGCGAGGGCTTAGGGGTTAAGGACCATCCATGTGAATCACCTACATGAGTCGGGAGGTCAAGTTAGGTATAGGTGTGTGAAAGTGTAGTGTATAGGTGTAGTGTGTGTGTAAGTCAGCTCCTTCACCGAGACCAGGGCCACCGAGGCGATCCTAAGGCGAAGAGTCACATAGGAACTCATCCTTTAAACTTCCGCATTTGATTTCGACCCTCTAGGTGATTAGGGGTCTACGGTCAAGTTTGTGGAGTTTGCGAGAGAGTTAAAAAGTGGTTTGAATTTCTAAAAGGTGGGTCCCGATTCTAGTCCTCTAAGATAGTCGAAAGGAAAAGCCTAAAATTTAGATCCTAAAGTACTTAAAGAGAAGAAGGAAGACCTCATCGAAAATGAGGTCGACAAATGGACCCCAATAGGTGTGGTGAGTCGATGGAGCACACCGCGCGTATTGGTGTTGGCCGAAGCGATCAACAAAACCAACACGGATGTCCAAGTGACAAACTTAGGACGAAGTAGGAGAATTTCCGTGAGGAGTGTCGAGTATATCTGCGAAGTCGGAGATTCCTAAACTCTCGCTGTGGAAAGGAAAAGGAGGTGAATTCCAAATTACATGATGCGGGGAAATTCAACTTAGATTTTATTTTGTTTCAATTAAAGTTTTGATGTGTGAGTTTAGATTTCAATTTGGAATTTTAATTTAGATTGAAGTTTGTCAAAATTAATTTGAAGGGATTTGATTTGAAATGAAAATTGGAATTTTGTGGCTTTAGATGTAACATCTTCAACCTCAAAAGAAAATTGAAAAGATTGGATTGAATCATTACAATGAGAAGAGATCTCAGAGCAATGCGGTGTTGGATGTAAAATCCTTAACCTCAAGAGTTTGATTTTGATGTATTTCATTGCAATAGGGAAAGAATCCTAAAGCAATGCAGTCTCGGATGTAAAATCCTCAACCCCAAAAGTTTGATTGGAATGTATTTCATTGCGATAGGGAAAAGATCCTAAAGCAATGCGGTCTTGGATGTAAAATCTTCGACCCCAAAAGTTTGAATTTGATGTATTTCATTGCGATAGGGAAAGAATCCTAAAGCAATGCAGTCTTGGATGTAAAATCCTCGACCCAAAAGTTTGATTGGAATGTATTTCATTGCAATAGGGAAAGAATCCTAAAGCAATGCAGTCTCGGATGTAAAATCCTCAACCCCAAAAATTTGAATTTGATGTATTTCATTGCGATTGGGAAAGAATCCTAAAGCAATGCAGACTTGGATGTAAAATCCTCGACCCAAAAGTTTGAATTTGATGTACTTCATTGCGATAGGGAAAGGATCCTAAAGCGATGCGGTCTTGGATGTAAAATCCTCGACCCAAAAGTTTGAATTTGATGTACTTCATTGCGATAGGGAAAGGATCCTAAAGCGATGCGATCTTGGATGTAAAATCCTCGACCCAAAAGTTTGAATTTGATGTATTTCATTGCGATAGGGAAAGAATCCTAAAGCGATGCGGTCTTGGATGTAAAATCCTCGACCCAAAAGTTTGAATTTGATGTACTTCATTGCGATAGGGAAAGGATCCTAAAGCAATGCGGTCTTGGATGTAAAATCCTCGACCCAAAAGTTTGAATTTGATGTATTTCATTGCGATAGGGAAAGAATCCTAAGCAATGCGGTCTTGGATGTAAAATCCTCGACCCAAAAGTTTGAATTTGATGTACTTCATTGCGATAGGGAAAGAATCCTAAAGCAATGCAGTCTTGGATGTAAAATCCTCCACCCAAAAGTTTGAATTTGATGTATTTCATTGCGATAGGGAAAGAATCCTAAATCAATGCAATCTTGGATGTAAAATCCTCGACCCAAAAGTTTGAATTTGATGAACTTCATTGCGATAGGGAAAGGATCCTAAAGCAATGCAGTCTTGGATGTAAAATCCTCGACCCAAAAGTTTGAATTTGATGTATTTCATTGCGATAGGGAAAGAATCCTAAAGCAATGCAGCCTTGGATGTAAAATCCTCGACCCAAAAGTTTGAATTTTATGAACTTCATTGCGATAGGGAAAGAATCCTAAAGCAATGCAGTCTTGGATGTAAAATCCTCGACCCAAAAGTTTGAAGTTGATGTATTTCATTGCGATAAGGAAAGAATCCTAAAGCAATGCGATCTTGGATGTAAAATCCTCGACCCAAAAGTTTGAATTTGATGTACTTCATTGCGATAGGGAAAGGATCCTAAAGCGATGCGGTCTTGGATGTAAAATCCTCGACCCAAAAGTTTGAATTTGATTGAGATTTGATTTGAGATCTGGAAGATTGAATTCGAAATTTGATTGAGATTTGAAATCTGGAAAGATTGAATTTGAGATTTGATTTAGATTTGATTTGAAATTTGGAAGATCAAATTTGAAATTTGATCGAGATTGGATTTGAAATTTGATTGAGAATTTGATTTGAGATTTGATTTAACACTTACGTTGATTTTGTTTATCTTTTAATGATTCAAATTTTACTTTATCGTTTATTTAATGTTCATGTGAATTTGGTGTTCGTCATTTTTAGATTCTTTCTTTTTAGGAAAGTTTTCTTTTATTCTTTTTTTTTTATTTCTTTTCTGTTCTTTGTTCGAAGTTCATTTAACTTTAATGGCGTTTCCCAGTCAATTTTCACAAAAGAGGTGGAGGCCAAAAATGTGACATGGTCACTTTCATTCCAATCATGTTGAAGATACATCATACAACTCGATCTGGAATACATCTCATACAATCCATGTAGACTCGAAATGGACTATGTATGATCTTTGTTGATCCATCCAAAGAAGCATCCATCAAAAATCCATGTCCGAATAGTGGGGTACATGGTCGATAACATCACCTTCCAAGCCATCCTTGGCAAGGATGCCGTATGGATGTACATTGGAGGTGTGATATTTTCCATGTAACTCGCGGCTCGTAAGGCCGGAGGCTCTCTAGCTCGGGGTCTTGCTGGAAATGGTAAGGCGTCTTCTCGTCGTCCATCCTTCGAAAGTAAGCGAGATCCGCTTCCTTGGTACTCTCGGTATGCGATGCTTAGCGATATCCGCTCCGTTGCCCTTCGGTATCATGACGGAACCTACCGGTAAAGGTATCTTCACCGGCCCTCGGAACTCACCCGGGCCTGCTATCCGGAGGTCGGATCCGAACATGATGTTACACTCGTTCGAGAAAGAGAGCGTGCGAAAGGTCCGATAAAGTCGTGGTGATCTATGTGTGGGGGTATGCGGTCACCTCGCTTATAGATGTTAATAATGCGGTATTGGGTATGCAATCTGCTGGCGGTACCCTCCATGTTATCAATCTCTTTACCATTCTCTTGATGATTAATGGCATCGGATCAACTTGCCCATGACGGAGTATCCCGGTGGGTTTCCTTCCTATCTTCGACGAAAGTTGTAGCGACATCCGCATTGTATTGTGATTCTTCCCTTCCACGGCATCCATCTCCGGGGTTACGAGTATGTGTTTTCCCTCGGGCGGCTTGCTCGGCCCATCCTTTTTAAATCCGGATGCAATCCACGATTTCTTTGTTGTTCATACTACGAGAATACGTACGTATGTAGCTCGAGGCCCTCTAGTATATTGATTCTTCGCCTTTAATTCTCTCGAAGTATTCGAAAGGTTTTCTTTTCAACATTATGCATTCTCTCCGGCTCGTATTCGGAATGATGCGGATGGCGAGGCACTAGTGACGTATTGTGGGATATACGGTTCAATCCCTTCACGTTCTCCCGCATATCTCGGCTCCTCGGGGATGATGTCCGTCGGGACATCCCGGGGTTGCTTACGCAACAAGGTCATGCATTACGGGTGGTTACTATGCGGTGGCGAGGTAGCCTTCTTTCTTCGATCTTTGTGAGATTTCCACGGTCCCTTTCGTTATCCTAGGAGTCGGCCTCCTTTCTTCGGAGTTCTGGTGAACCGGTGTCCTTGAAGTGTATGTGCTGGCGGTAGCAATCTGTCTCGTCGTCTTTGGTCCGCGGCTAGTTTTGTTAACATCTTACGGATACGGCGATTCTTATTTCTTCGTTGCGTTCGTTGTGAGAGTAGCTCTTCGAACTTCTTGAATTTACGTAGGCGCGGCGCGACAAGCTCGCCCTCTGCATGTAGCACTAAAGACTTCATTTTCTTATCTTCTTCGGTGTTTGCTTTTCTTTTTTTGCTGCTTGGATTGGTGGCTTGGGCCATCCACCTTCATCAGCGTCTGCCCGGGCGGTTCTTCTCGGTCGGTGGGACCCGGTCACTTTCCTCGTATCGTAGGCTGCTGCGGTGCGAAATTCGAGTCAATCTCGATTATCGCTCCATCTTTCACCCTCTTTTCATCGAGTGCGAGGCTTACGTCATTCTTAAAGTTCGGGACCAACCGCCGGATTCGACATTTCCTGCGAAAAGACAAGGAAAAGGATCGGGGGACATCTTAAGAACAAGAACATTAAGAAAATGTTTATTAAAGACACATTTATATATATATATATATATATATATTTTTTCTTATATTTTCGAATTTAACGGGAATGAAGTAGGATAAGATCGGGGAAGAGATTTTGATTTGGAAAAGAAAACAAGGAAAACTTAATTATCATGACTTTATTTATTTTAGCACATTCTATTATTTTCGGGTTCGGACCCAATCACAAGTAATTACTTCACCGTGTTTCTTGGGGATGAAGAATTCATTCCTTCGAAACATCGGGTAGCGTAATACTTTTTCAAGTATCGTCCGTTGATCGGAAGCATATGTCGTTCTCCACGGCGATTCACTAGGCTGGTAGGAACCTCACGAGTATGCTTGCTTCGACCTCGAAACGGTCCTTCCCAAGTGGGTTCAGATTTTCCTCCTATCTTGCGGTGTGCGAGAATAGGTCTCTTGAGAACGAGAACCAAGTCACCAACTTTGAAGGTTCTTGGGCGGACCGGTTTGTCATGGGCTTGAACCATCTTAGCTTGGTATAGTTCTAAATTACGTTGCGTGTGCAAGTCTTTTCCCTTCCGGGCTTTCTAATTCTTCGAGTCGTAATTTGGCGTTCTCTTCCGTCGTGATTTTGTTTGCAACTGCAATTACGAGTGAAGGAAGGCTGAACCTCTAAAGGTAACACTTGCATCGGACCCATACACCGGAGCGTAAGGTGTAGCTTAAGTAGGAGTTACGAAGGTTGTCCGGTAGGCCCATAAGGCTTCTAACAACTTCTTGTGCCAATTTCTCTTATTATCGTCCGAGGTTTTCTTTAAGATTTGAACGAGAGTTTTATTAAAAGCCTCGGCGAGGCCGTTTGCCCTTGGGTAGTAAATTGTTGAGTATCGCCGGTCGATTCCGTGTCTCTCGACAAAATTGTTGATTTGTGTGCTTCGAATGCGACCCAGTTATACGAGATAATCTGCGCGGCACTCCGAAACGGTAGACAACTTGGTTCTTGAAAAGCGTAGCACGTGGTGTGCTTTCACTTCTCTAAGTGGAGCTGCCTCTGCCCACTTGGAAAAGTGATCTGTAGCCGCAAGAATGAAGCGATGTCCTTTTGAAGATGGTGGTTCATCGGACCCACTATATACGTGCCCCAACATTCGAATGGCCGCGACGCGATTGTTGGATGTAGCACATTTGGAGGTTGGTGTAGAACCACTCCGTGCACTTGGCATTGGTGACGGCTCTTGGCGATTTTCATGCGGTCGGTCATCATCGAGGGCCGGTAGTACCCTAGTCTTTTAATTTTCATTTTCATCTTCGGACCCGGTCGGTGAGCGCCACAGAGTCCTGAATGTACCTCTTTAATAATTTCACGGGCCTCGGACCCGCTTAGACACCTTAGCCACATTTGATCAAAAGACCTTCTGTACAATGCGTTGTTTATTAATGCATAAGACAGAGTTCTTTTCTTGATACGATGGGCTAGCGACCTATCGTCCGGTAGCTTTCTGTTTGCGGGTAGTCCATTAATG
>JAKZJZ010000970.1:0-33827 GCA_022702705.1 Papilionanthe hookeriana x Papilionanthe teres | reverse complement strand
TTGATTTGAAATGAGAATTGGAATTTTGTGGTTTTAGATGTAACATCTTCAACCTCAAAAGAAAATTGAATTGATTGGATTGAATCATCACAATGAGGGGAGACCTCAGAGCAATGCGGTATTGGATGTAAAATCCTTAACCTCAAGAGTTTGATTTTGATGTATTTCATTGCAATAGGGAAAGAATCCTAAAGCAATGCAGTCTCGGATGTAAAATCCTCGACTCAAGAATTTGATTTTGATGTATTTCATTGCGATAGGGAAAGGATCCTAAAGCAATGCAGTATCGGATGTAAAATCCTCAACTTCAAAAAGTTTGAATTTTGATGTATTTCATTGCGATAGGGAAAGGATCCTAAAGCAATGCAGTATCGGATGTAAAATCCTCAACTTCAAGAATTTGATTTTGATGTATTTCATTGCGATAGGGAAAGGATCCTAAAGCAATGCAGTATCGGATGTAAAATCCTCAACTTCAAGAATTTGATTTTGATGTATTTCATTGCGATAGGGAAAGGATCCTAAAGCAATGCAGTATCGGATGTAAAATCCTCAACTTCAAAAGTCTGAATTTGATGTATTTCATTGCGATAGGGAAAGAATCCTAAAGCAATGAAGTCTCGGATGTAAAATCCTCAACCTCAAAAGTCTGAATTTGATGTATTTCATTGCGATAGGGAAAGAATCCTAAAGCAATGCAGTCTCGGATGTAAAATCCTCAACCTCAATAGTCTGAATTTGATGTATTTCATTGCAATAGGGAAAGGATCCTAAAGCAATGCAGTCTCGGATGTAAAATCCTCAACTCCAAAAGTTCGAATTTGATGTATTTCATTGCGATAGGGAAAGGATCCTAAAGTAATGCAGTCTCGGATGTAAAATCCTCAACCCCAAAAGTCTGAATTTGATGTATTTCATTGCGATAGGGAAAGGATCCTAAAGCAATGCGATCTCGGATGTAAAATCCTCAACCCCAAGAATTTGATTTTGAATAGTCATTGACTTTGCAAAGATTTGTAGTGTTGATTTGAAAAGTGTGGAATTTTGGTGTTTCGAGAATTTCATGAAAGTTGTAAAAGACTTTCACGGAAGGAAATAGATTAGGAGGGAATATGTAGATGCTACATATCCCATTCAAAAGAGTTGATCGGAAGTTACTAGTTTGGATTGGATACAATTCCTCGCCATCAGATTCGATCCGTGTCAATGGAATCAACCGCTTCCATCCCAGACAAGGGAGAGAGTAGAACGGATTGGATTTCAGATTTGGAAGGTTGAGTTTGAACTCGATTGAAATTTGATTTGAAATTTGGAAAGATTGAATTTGAATTTGATTGAGATTGGATTTGAAATTTGGAAGGTTGAGTTTGAATTTGATTGACATTTGATTTGAGATCTGGAAAGATGAATTTAAAATTTGATTGAAGATTGATTTGAGATTTGTGTTCATTTTGTTTATCCTTTAACGATTCAGATTTATTTTATCGTTTATTTAATGTTCATGTGAATTTGGTGTTCATCATTTTTAGATTTTTAAGGAAAGTTTTCTTTTATTCTTTTTTGTTTCTTTTCTGTTCTTTGTTTGAAGTTCATTTAACTTTAATGGCGTTTCCCAGTCAATTTGCATAAAAGAGGTGATGGCCAAAAATGTGACATGGTCACTTTCATTCCAATCATGTCGAAGATACATCATACAACTCGATCTGGAATACATCTCATATAATCCATGTAGACTCAAAACGGACTATGTATGATCTTTGTCTATCCATCCAAAAAAAGGTATTTGTCAAAATCCATGTCTGAATAGTGGGGTACATGGTCAATAACATCACCTTCCAAGCCATCCTAGGCAAGGATGCCGTATGGATGTACGTTGGAGGTGTGATATTTTCCATGTAACTCACAGCTCGTAAGGCGGAGGCTCTCTAGCTCCGGGTCCGGTCGGAAGTGGTAAGGTGTCTTCTCGTCGTCCATCCTTCCGAAAGTAAGCGAGATCCGCTTCGACTGGTACTCCTGGTATGCAATGTTTAGCGACATCCGCTCCGTTGCCCTTCGGTATCATGATGGAACCTACCGGTAATGGTATCTTTATCGGCCCTCGGAACTCACTCGGGCCTGCTATCCGGAGGTCGGATCCGAACATGATGTTACACTCGTTCGGGAAAGAGGCCGTGCGAAAGGTCTGACAAAGTCGTGGTGATCTATGTGCGGGGGTATGCAGTCACCCTGCTTGTAAATGTTAATAATGCAGCTATTGGGTATGCAATCTGCTGGCAGTACCCTCCATGTTATCAACCTCTTTACCATTCTTTTGATGACCAATGGCATCGGATCCACCTGGCCATGACGGAGTATTCCCGGTGGGTTTCCCTTCCTGTATTCTGCGAAGTTGTAGCAGCATCCACATTGTATTGTAATTCTTCCTTTCCCTGGCATCCATCTCCGGGGTTCTGAGAAGGTGTTTTCTCTTAGGCGGCCCGCTCAGCCCATTCTTTTCAAATCCCGGATGCAATCCACGATTTGTTGTTGTTCATATTCGAGAATACGTACGTATGTAGCTCGAGGCCTTCTAGTATATTGATCCTTCTGCCTTTGATTCTCTCGAAGTATTCAAAAGTTTTCTTTTCGACATTCTGCATTCTTTCTAGCTTGTACTCTGGAATAATCTGCAAATGGCGGGGCCTGGTGACATATTGTGGGATATACGGCTCAATCCCTTCACGTTCTCCTGCATACCTCGGCTCCTCGGGGATGATGTCCGTCGGGACATCCTCCGGGGTTGCTTCTGCAACAAGGTTATGCATTACTGGTGGTTCTATCTGGTGGCGTGGTAGCCTTCTTTCTTCTGATCTTCGTGAAATTTCCCTGGTCCCTTCTATTATCCTAGGAGCTGGCCTCCTTTCTTCCAGTACCTGGTGAACTGGCATCCTTGAAGTGTGTGTACTGGCAGTAGCAACTGCCTCGTCGCGCTGGTCCGCTACTAGTTTGGTTAACATCTTATGGATACGGCGATTCTTATTTCTTCGTTGCGTTGCTGTGAGAGTAGCTCTTCGAACTCCCTGAATCTCTGTGGGCGCAGCGTTGACAAGCCTGCCCTCTTCTGTAGCGACTACGGACTTTATTTTCTTGTCTTCTTCGGTGTTTGTTTTTCTTTTCTTGTTCGTTGGATTGGTGGCTTGGGCCACCCACTTTCATCATCTGTCTCGCCGGGTAGTTCCTCTCGGTCGGCCGGGATCCGGTCACTTTCCTCGTCTTGTAGGCTGCTCGGTGCGAAGTCCGAGTCAATCTCGATTATCGCTCCATCTTTCACCCTCTTTTCATCGAGTGTAAGGCTTACGCAATTTCTAAAGTTCAGGACCAACCGCCCGTTCGACATTTCCCTGCGAAAAGAAGGAAAAGGATCAGGGGCTGTACTAAGAACAAGAACATTAAGAAAATGTTTATTAAAGACAGTTTTTTTATTACTATTATAATTTTTTTTGTATTTTTAAATTTAACAGGAATGAAGTGGGATAAGATCGGGAAAGAGATTTTGATTTGGAAAAGAAAACAAGGAAAACTTTATTATCATGATTTTATTTGTTTTAGCACATTTTATTATTTTTGGGTTCGGACCCAGTCATAAGTAACTACTTCGCCGTGTTTCTTAGGGATGCAGAATTCATTCCTTCGAAACATCGGGTAGCGTAATACTTTTTCAAGTATCGTCCGTTGATCGGAAGCATATGTCGTTCTCCCGGCAATTCACTAGCTGGTAGGAGCCTCCCGAGTAGGCTGCTTCGACCACGAACGACCCTTCCCAAGTGGGTTCAAATTTTCCTCCTATCTTGCGGTGTGCAAGAATAAGTCTTTTGAGAATGAGAACTAAGTCACCAAATTTGAAGGTTCTCGGGCGGACCAATTTGTCATGGGCTTGAACCATCTTAGCTTGGTATAGTTCTAAATTCTGCTGCGCTGCAAGTCTTTTCCCTTCCGAGGCTTTCTAATTCTTCTAGTCGTAATTTGACATTCTCTTACGTCGTGATCTTGTTCGCAAGCTGCAATTACGAGTGAAGGAAGATCTGGACCTCTAAGGGTAACATCTGCCTCGGACCCATACACCGGAGCGTAAGGTGTAGCTTGAGTAGGAGTTCGAAGGTTGTCCGGTAGGCCCATAAGGCTTCTAATAACTTCTCGTGCCAATTTCTCTTATTATCGTCCAAAGTTTTCTTTAAGATTTGAACGAGAGTTTTATTAAAAGCCTCGACTGAGGCCGTTTGCTCTTGGATAGTAAATTGTTGAATATTGCCGGTCGATTCCGTGTCTCACGACAAAATTGTTGATTTGTGTGCTTCGAATGCTGATCCATTATCTGAGATGATCCTGCGCGGCACTCCGAAACGGTAGACGACTTGGTTCTTCAAAAACCGTAGCACGTGGTGTGCTTTCACTTCTCTAAGTGGAACTGCCTCTGCCCACTTGGAAAAGTAATCTGTAGTCGCAAGAATGAAGCGATGTCCTTTTGAAGATGGTGGTTCTATTGGACCCACTATATCTGTGCTCCAACATTCAAATGGCCACGACGCGATTGTCGGATGTAGCACATTTGGAGGTTGGTGTAGAACCACTCCGTGCACTTGGCATTGATGACGGCTCTTGGCAATTTTCATGCGGTCGGTCATCATCGAGGGCCGATAGTACCCTAGTCTTTTAATTTTCATTTTCATCTTCGGACCCGACTGGTGAGCGCCACAGAGTCCTGAATGCACCTCTTTAACAATTTCACGGGCCTCGGACCCGCTTAGGCACCTTAGCCATATTTGATCGAAAGACCTTCTGTATAACGTGTTGTTTATTAATGCGTAAGACAGAGTTCTTTTCTTGATCTGATGGGCTAACGACCTATCGTCTGGTAGTTTTCCTGTTTGCAGGTAGTCTATTAATGGCCGTCGCCAATCTTCTGTGTTTTCTGTGACTACTGCAACTGATTCTTCTTCTTTTCTGATTTGTGTATTGTGTAATGCATGTCGAGCCGTGATAGGACTCGACGTCCATGAGCCGACACTTCTACCGACTCATCTTGCAAACAAGCAAATTCTTTTGCGAGGCGAGCTAACGCATCTGCTAAAGCATTTTCTTTCTCGGAATTTTGTAGATTGTCACATTCGGAATCCGTTCCAACAATTTGTATGTCATACTTGGAAGTATTGCTCGAGTCTTGGCTTTAAAATTACATCTTGTCCGGTGATCCGTTGAATGATTAACTGCGAATCCCCGTAGATGTTGATGTACGTTATCCCCATTTGAATAGCTAATTCCAGTCTGTTATGAGGGCTTCGTATTACGCTTCGTTATTTGTACACGGCTCCGTCAAGTGGTAGGAGTATCTTAACATCCCCCGCTCCGGTGTTATAAAGATTAATCCGATCCCTGCCTTACCGGTGTCGGCATATTTTTAGGTTGTGTTGTATTTTAAAAGGGGTCGCCTAACAGAAGTTGTCGGCGAATTTAAATTTTAAATTTAATTTAAATATATATATATAATTTAGAAAGTAGTATTTGATTTTAAAAATAATTTTAAATATGAGATTAAACCGATCTCACATCCCAAATAGTTTATATAAACGAGCACCGCACCACAAACCATGTATCTATCCCTAAGGATAGACGCACTGCTTGATGGTGGGGCTCGATCAAATAAACTAGAAGTTTTGTGACATCTGTTTGGTCTGCGAACCAATTTTATAAGCCGACAAATTCCCTCGCTTAATATGAAAGTATCGAAACAGGGTTTATATTACACAGGTTCTTTAAAATTCCCTATAAGGGCAAGCCCCTATAGTTAATTACATCTTAAGTGACGGGAATCACCTAAGAAAACTCTCGATAATAATCAATAATTCTGCTCTCAAGAATTTCAAAGTTTAAGGTTTTCAAAGATTGAATTTTGGAATTTCAATAGGGAATGGATCAAATTTGGAACATTTTTGTTTTGTGAATCCGAAGGAAGAAAGGTAGGAGAAATCACTGATTCGAAGTGAACTTCGGTAATTTCCGACTATCCTATTGTTTGGCTTGAATTTAGGAAAGTCCTAATGTTTATTTAGTATTTCGATCTTGCCGATTTTAATTAATTAGGGCTTATATTTGTATGATAAAATCAAACAAATAGCCCTAGAAGATGTGAGGGTTTATTGTCGTATCGGACGACTACCTCGGAATCCTAAGACCGGTTAGGGCTTAATTTGCAATGCAAATGCCTAACAAAGAGGTTGAGGATTTATGTTGCATTAGGCAAGCTACCTCGAAGTCCTATGGCTTGGTTATTTAATTCTAGGAAAGTTTTCTTGAAGTAGGTTCGAGTTTCTGCGATGACGATGGCCGTCTTGCCCACCATGCTCCAAGCTCCTTGTTGTTGCGAGAGGTTTAGTTTTAGAAATCATAAATCGGGAGATGAGAAAAGTGTTTTGGTTTAGAGAAGTCTTAATTTCCAAGTGTTTTGTATTTTGATTAAAACAAATCTTAAAGTTGATTATAACGACACTAGGTTAAGATCCCACGGTTCCATCCTTACGGCATCATTATTTTTATCGGATTCACTTAGTCCGGATGAATTTGCTAAACTCAATTGAATGAGTTCCACACTTTCATTTAGACCGTGGGAAATCCCGTTAGCAACACGTAGGTTACATCATCCGAGGTATTCCCGATCATCCAACGGGACGTTTTAATTTAGTTGTAATTGTAGTTTTGTGTTACGTTTGTGATTAAATTTTGAGTTGTTTTATATTTTGAAATGTTGTGGCGGTGAATTTTATCTTGCAATGACTTTTAACTTAATTTGGTTTCGGTTTTAGGGTTTATCCTAAAGGTGTGGGTTTTCATGCAATCGTTGTTTTATCATGCAAGAAAAATAAAGTACATTTGCGAGAAAGTAAATTGCAGGAAAGTAAATTGCAAGAAAGTAAATTGCAATAAAAATAAAAGCGTACACAGGAGGGTCTTCCCGTCATCCCAAGCTGCACTTAAAACATAATTAGAATATTTAAGCAAGTTCCTAGGTAAAGGCTAAGGGAAGGGTTATGGTTTTCTACCAAATTCACTAATCCATAGCTAGTCATTCCCTAGGACGTCTAGGTTCTCTGTGTTTTGGTTTGAGGACGATTTTCTTCATCGAAGAACGATTAAGCCCGATTGTTCTTATAAATGTCCTATCATATTGAGGAAGTGCTTAAGAGGAATCTTAAACATCTTTTCGATATTTCTAGGATTGTTTTAAGTCAAATGAATTTAATTATACAAATAAATTAATCGTCCAAGAATTTCAAGTTTTATTGTTATCTTGCTCGGTGAACTAGGACATTTGAATATCACTATAAGTGAAGTAACATTTCATTTAATGTTCTGTTTAGGAGTTATGATAACTAAAACTTTCGAGGGTAAATTGGTATTCGAATGATTTGATTTAAGTTAAAGGATTTAAATTTGGAATAGTGTTGAAGTTGTTTTATATTTAATTTAATTTAATTTAATTGAGTTTGATTTGATGTTGAATTAATTTAATTTGATTTGATTTGATTTTAATTGATTTGATTTAATTAAATTTAATTTAATTTAATTTAATTTAATTTAATTTTAATTTAATTTAATTTAATTTAATTTAATTTAATTTAATTATTTAATTTAATTTAATTTATTTAATTTAATTTAATTTTAATTTAATTTAATTTAATTTAATTTATTTAATTTAATTTAATTAATTTAATTAATTTAATTTAATTTATTTAATTTAATTTAATTTAATTTAATTCAATTATTTAGTTTAATTTAATTTACTTAATTTAATTTAATTTTAATTTAATTTAATTTAATTTAATTTAATTGTTTAATTTAATTTAATTTAATTATTTAATTTAATCTAATTTAATTTAATTTATAATTTTAATTGAGATTTTAAAAGAGTTTAATGATTTAATTAAGTCTTTTAATATTTTAAATTTGAGTTATCATTTTAATTAAGAGTTAAATGTTAATGATATAATTAGTTTAGGGATTTTTAAATTAAAGAATAAATCTCTTCCTAATAAATATCCCTTATTTTAATAATTCGATTTTATTATTCTTCCAAATTTAATCTATTATTTAATTAAAGTTTAATTATTTTAAAATTTGTTTAATGAGTTTCTACCCTTTAATTATTTAAATTTCAATCATCCAAATCAGATTAAGATCAAATGTTTTACTTGTTGATTTTTTTATTAAACCTATAGTTTTAATTAAGGGTTGAAAGTTTAATTACCATTTTACCCCTTAAGCTTAATAATTTCATAACTCACTAAATTGAACTTAAATGAACTTGAAATTTTTATGTGACTTCACTCATATATCAATAAAGACATGAGAGGAGAAAATGTGATTTTTCTGTATTTAATTTATTTATATAATTATTTTTGGTGGAAAATAGAGATTTTCAAGGAAAATTTGATAACATGACCAAAGGAAAGTTTCTGTCCTTAAGAAAATTAGGGGACATTTCTAATGACCAGAGAAGCACTTGGACCAATTTTGGTGATTTTTTGAATTATATTATTTTTATTATAATTATTTTGAGTTTTGGAGTGTTAATTAATTTAAAAAATAAAATAAATGTTGAAAAATGGATTTTATATTTTCAAAAATCTCTCTAATATCAAGGAAACCAGAGAAACAAATTTTGCAATTTTCTGATTTTTCTATGATTTATTATAATTATTTTAGTGAAAATGCTAGAAAATACATTTTTTTAATTTTAAAAATTACCCTAGGGCTTTAAAATTCAATATCTCACTAAATAGACCTAGGAAAAATGTGGGATTTGTTCCTAAGTGATTAAAATTCAAAATGTGACATTTTGGTGAATTTTATTATTTTTGTGATTTTTATTATTATTTTTTTTTATTTTTTAATTATTAAAAGTATTAAAATATTATTAAAAATCAACTTTTTTAGAAAATTGAAATTTTAATTTTCTTAGGTTCCCCTGATATCGAGAGGCTCCAAAACCAATTTGGTGAATTTTTTAAAAGTATTTTAAAAGTTATGAATTTTTAAAGCTTAAAATGGCTAAGTGACTTAATCGACCCAATTAGTGGGGCTAACCAAGTCCAATTGACCTCAAATTTTTATGGTGGGTTCCTCTGATCCTAAAGGTCAGTGGGGAATTGATTTCAAGTCAATTTGATGTCCGGTTAATTCCAATTAATTAAAGACCTATTTTGGGTGTTTAAGCCGATTAGGGTTGTTTTAAATGAACTAAGTCAAAACCTATTTTTCCTAGGGTTCTGCGGGTCATAAGGAACATCACCAAATTTTCCTAGAATTTATTTCACAACATGCTATTTATTGGAATTAAAATACTCAAAACAGTGACCTGAACTTGAAAAATCAAGAACTCTTCATAGGGATGGCCTCCGACTTTGGAAAATTCGGGGAATGTTCCCAAATTCGGAGGCTTCAAAAGCCCTATGGTCTCATGCCATGGTGAATTGTATGCATGCATGGAGAATTAAAACAATGCAGAGAGTAAATAAATTATAAAAAATAAAATATTTGATGAAATTAAGTGATTTCTTTTCCACATTATTCTCCTACGTTCATCTGAGCGAGGGTATTTTTATTTTATTTTTATGATTTTCCTACACGGAGATATGAATTTTTGAAGTTTAGGGAATTAAATAAATAAGAAAATACCCTAATTTTCTATTTATCCGAGTCGAGCGCCGGCGCATCCTCGGCGGCTCCGAAAGGCCGCGCGGCGCGCTTCCGTTCGACGCCGCCACCGAGTCGGCGGCCGGGCCCCGCGGTTCTCGTACGTCTCTTGGTCCGACCGCAATCCCGGCCGTCCGTGCGCGCGTGTATTGAATGGACGGCATCCGTTCATCGTCCCCAGTGTTCTCGCCGAGAGCCGTCCACACTAAATCCTACAGATCTCACTCGATTCTCGATGGATTTTTACGTTCTTATGCTCTATGGATTCGTCTTGAAGAGACGAACACATCTATACGGTTAACATGCATTGAAACTAAGGCATTTGAAATAGAGATTCTCCAGAAGCTCGGGATGAAGAATTAGCTCATACCTTGGCTCAGAGAAGTGTGGCTTCAATCTAGAGTTGTTGCACCTTCGATTGGATCCAGCGAAGCTCCGGATGAAGTCTCCTGGTGCAGTGAGTGTCCGGATATGATTTCGACCAAGCCAGATCACAAAGCTTGGAGGCTGGAGCAGCTGGGTGGCCTGGAGATGGGGCTTTTCTTGGTGGACACCTTCCCTTGGTCCGGTGAAGGTGTAGAGCCAATCAATTTGAGAATTGGCTCACTTGTGGAGAAGTGTCCTGGTTTTGGGTGGAATTTCGACTACGAAATTGAGCTTACAGAGGAGAAATGGCAGGGGGATTTCACTGGGGATCAAGTGCTCTAAGAGTGGAGAAGGGTCTGGAACAATTTTGGCAGAGTTTTGGCAAGGTTTGTGCTTAGCTTCTCTCATGGCCGAGAGGGGTGGAGTTTAAATAGAGTCGGCTGGGGGCCTCCGGGGGAGTTAGGGCTTGGGATCGAGTTGCTGCGGTGAGGAGAAGATCGGCCATGGTAGCCATCGGGGATGGGGCGGCTCGGCGAAGTGAGAATTTCAATGTTGACTCACATGTGAGCTCTCGGCCATGGTGTTTTCCGGCGGCTTTGGTGGCGGCCGGCCGAGCAATGGTCACCATCTTGGTCGGGTGGGTCGGGGTAGGGGTTTAGTGTAGGCGATTGGCAAATGCCATGTGTAAAGGCTTTGATTCAAAGTGGAATGGGGGCATGGCTAAATTTGAACCTAAATGGGTCAACCCACCCATTTGGGCTAGGTGCACCACCCAAGGCCTGGTTTTGGCTGAGGGAAAAGTGATTTGGCTCGGCATAATCGGTAGGGTCGAGTCACCATCCAAGCACAATTAGGCTTAAGCATGGTTTAGTGGAATCATGGAAGTGGTTAATCACCTTTAGGAATTAAGGAAAGAGCCTCCTCCTTTTGCCCAAAATGGCATGGTGACATGTAAAGAGGCTCTCATGGCTTGCATATGGCTTGTGCATGGCTCCATGGCTCCATTTGGCTTGGGAAAAGGTTTGGTCGATTTCATAAAAAGGATTTTAAGGATTTTGGATAATTTGGTGGAAATTTGGATGAAGCTTCATTTAGAATTATTTGATGATTGGTTTAGGACTTAGGGATGATTTTAATTGAAAATATGATGAGGGAAATGTCATATGGGCTTTGGAAGAATTTTTGGGGTTTTGGATTTGGTGGAAGTGGGCTTTTAAAATGGTTTAAGGAATGGGCCTTTTAAGTTTTGAAAATGAATTTATGGATGGGAATTTTGTAAAGAGGTTGGGCCAAATAATTGTTGGGTTTAGCTCATGGATGTGTCATGAGTGATTTGAAACAAATTGGGGGTGATTTGGATTTGAATTGGGTTGAATTTGGGTTAGGTTTGGGTTTAGGTCAAAAATGGGCCTTTTGACCTTGGATTGAGTTTGAGTGGGACTTGGGTTCAAATTTTGGGCAAATCATGTTAGGGTTTTGTTTGTGGAAATGTTAAGGAAGATTTAGAAAAGATTTGAGGTTAATTGGAGTTGAATTGGGTGAGTTTGGGTTAAGTTTGGGTCATGGGTCCAAATTGGGCTTTAAGGCCAAAAGTGAGATTGGATCCAAATGTCAATCAAATTGGACTTGGATTTGGTCTAAATAGGTATTGGGAATGTTGAATTGAAGTTTAGAATTGAATTGGACCAGAATTTGGGTCAATTGGATAGGTTTGGTTTAACATTGGGTCCACTTTGGGTTAAAATGGGTCAATTTGGGGGTTTTGACAAAAGTAGGGTAAATTGACAAAATTGGCCCATGGTGTAGTTGGACAAAATGAAATTGGGAATATTTAGGATTTTCTGGAATTTTCTGGGAATTTTCTGAATTTTTGGATTTTTAGGCCAAGAAGGGTATTTTGGGTATTTGGAGGGTATTGGGGGGTATTTTTGGAATCTTTGGTATTTTTGGGTATGGATGATCAATTTAAGTGATGTGGAGATGTTTGGGATTGATTTTGGAAAATTTTGGGTAATTTGGAAATTTTGCGAAAATTTGGGTAATTTGAGGGTTTTGGGTAGGTTTAGTAGGTGTAGGGTCTCGGGGGTCAAAAATTGAAAATTTGGGAAATTGGAGATTGGGTGAATTTAGGTGGAAAGAAATCATTTTGGTTGAGCCATGAAACCATTTCAAGCCCATATGAGCCATGAAAGGACTCATTTGAGGCATTACTTATGTTGTTCCTAACCTCTTGGCGAGGGCTTAGGGGTTAAGGACCATCCATGTGAATCACCCACATGAGTCGGGAGGTTAAGTTGGGTATGGGTGTGGTTTTAGGAAGTGTGTGGAAATGTAGTGTGTAAGTGTAGTGTAAGTCGGCCCCCTCACCGGACCGGGCCGCCAGGGGTAGTCTACAGGCGCAAAGAGTCCTATAGGAACTCATCCTTTAAACTTCCACATTTGATTTCGACCCTCTAGGTGATTAGGGGTCTATAGTCGAGTTTGTGGAGTTTGCGGGGAGTTTAGAAGTGGTTTGAATTTCTAAAAGGCGGGTCCCGATTCTAGTCCTCTAAGATAGTCGAAAGAAAAACTGAGGCTAGATCTAAGCACTAAAAGAAGAAGGGAAGACCTCATCGAAAATGAGGTCGACAAATGGACCCCGATAGGTGTGGTGGTGACGGAACACACCGCGCTTATTGGTGTTGACCGAAGCGATCAACAAAACCAACACGGATGTCCAGTGACGAACTTAGGACGAAGTAGAAGAGTTTACGGTGGGGAGTGTCGAGTATATCTCCGGAACCGGAGATTCTTGAACTCTCGGCTGGGAAAGGAAAGGAGGTAAATCCCAAATCACATGACACAGGGAATTTCGATTTAGATTTTATTTTGTTTTAGATTTTTATGTGTGAGTTTAGATTTCAACTTGGAGTTTTTTTTTAGATTGAAGTTTTGTCGAAAATTAATTTGAGGGATTTGATTTGAAATGAAAATTGGAGTTATGAGGTTTTAGATGTAACATCTCCAACCTCGAAAGAAAATTGAATTGATTAGATTGAATCGTTGCAATGAGAAGAGATCTCAGAGCAAAGTGGTGTTGGATGTAAAATCCTTAACCTCAAGAGTTTGATTTTTTTTTTTGATGTATTTCTTCGCAATAGGGAAAGAATCCTAAAGCAATGCAGTCTCGGATGTAAATCCTCGACCCAAAAGTTTGAATTTTGATGTATTTCATTGCAATAGGAAAGAATCCTAAAGCGGTGCGGTCTTGGATGTAAAATCCTCGACCCAAAAGTTTGAATTTTGATGTACTTCGGTGCGATAGGAAAAGAATCCTAAAGCGATGCGGTCTTGGATGTAAAATCCTTGACCCAAAAGGTTTGAATTTTGATGTATTTCGGTGCGATAGGAAAAGGATCCTAAAGCGAGTGCGGTCTTGGATGTAAAATCCTCGACCCAAAAGAATTTGATTTTGATGTATTTCGGTGCTGATAGGGAAAGAATCCTAAAGCGATGCGATCTTGGATGTAAAATCCTCGACCCAAAAGTTTGAATTTTGATGTATTTCGGTGCGATAGGAAAGAATCCTAAAGCGGTGCGGTCTTGGATGTAAAATCCTCGACCCAAAAGTTTGAATTTTGAAGTACTTCGGTGCGATAGGAAAAGAATCCTAAAGCGAGTGCGGTCTTGGATGTAAAATCCTTGACCCAAAAGGTTTGAATTTGATGTATTTCGGTGCGATAGGAAAAGGATCCTAAAGCGGTGCGATCTTGGATGTAAAATCCTCGACCCAAAAGAGTTTGATTTTGATGTATTTCGGTGCGATAAGAAAAGGATCCTAAAGCGGTGCGAGTCTTGGATGTAAAATCCTCGACCCAAAAGAGTTTGATTTTGATGTATTTCGGTGCGATAGGAAAAGAATCCTAAAGCGGTGCGATCTTGGATGTAAAATGCTCGACCCAAAAGATTTGAATTTGATGTATTTCGGTGCGATAGGAAAAGAATCCTAAAGCGGTGCGGTCTTGGATGTAAAATCCTCGACCCAAAAGATTTGAATTTGATGTATTTCAGTGCAATAGGGAAAGAATCCTAAAGCAGTGCAGTCTTGGATGTAAAATCCTCGACCCAAAAGTTTGAATTTTGATGTATTTTAGTGCAATAGGGAAAAAATCCTAAAGCAGTGCAGTCTTGGATGTAAAATCCTTGACCCAAAAGGTTTGAATTTGATGTATTTCAGTGCAATAGGAAAAGGATCCTAAAGCAAGTGCGGTCTTGGATGTAAAATCCTCGACCCAAAAGAGTTTGATTTTGATGTGTTTCAGTGCAATAGGAAAAGAATCCTAAAGCAGTGCAGTCTTGGATGTAAAATCCTCGACCCAAAAGATTTGAATTTGATGTATTTCAGTGCAATAGGAAAAGAATCCTAAAGCAGCGCAGTCTTCGATGTAAAATCCTCGACCCAAAAGAGTTTAATTTTATTTGATTGATATTTGATTCGAGATCTGGATGAAATTGAATTTGAATTTGATTGAGACTTGAAGCCTTTAAAGATTGAATTCGGAATTTTGGAAATTTGGAAGGATGAGTTTGAACTCGATTGAAATTTGATTTAAGATTTGATTTGAAATTTGGAAGATCAAGTTTGAAACTTGATCGAGATTGGATTTGGAATTTGATTGAGGATTTGATTTGAAATTTGTAAAGATGAAATTTGATTTTGAAGTTTGGAAGGATGGAATTTGAGATTTGTGTTGATTTCGTTTATCTTTTAATGATTTATTTTATTTTATCGTTTATTTAACGTTCATGTGAATTTGGTATTTGTAATTTTTCGGATTTTTTTTTAGAAAGTTTTCTTTTATTCTCTTTTTTTTTTCTTTTACGTTCTTTGTTCGAAGTTCATTTAACTTTAATGGCGTTTCCCAATCAATTTGCACAAAAGAGGTGAAGGCCAAAACGTGACATGGTCACTTTCATTCCAATCATGTTGAAAATACATCATACGACTCGATGCGGAATATATTTCATACAATCCATGTAGACTCAAAACGGATCGTGTATGATCTTTGTTGATCCATCAAAAGAATCATCCGTCGAAAATCCATGTACTGAATAGTGAGGTACATGGTCGATAACATCACCTTCCAAGCCATCCTTGGCAAGGATGTCAGTTGGATGTACGTTGGAGGTGTGATATTTCCCATGTAACTCACGGCTCGTAAGGCCGGAGGTTCTCCAGCTACGGGTGCGGTTGGAAATGGTAAGGTATTTTCTTGTCGTCCATCCTCTCGAAAGTAGCGAGATTCGCTCCACTGGCACCCACGGTATGCGATGCTTTGCGATATACGCTCCGTTACCTTGCGGTATCATGACGGAACCCACGGTAAAGGTATCTTTCTTGGCCCTCGGAACTCACCCGGGCACTGCTATCCGGAGGTCGGATCCGAACATGATGTTACACTCATTCGAGAAGAGACCGTGCGAAAGGTCGACGAAGTCGTGGTGATCGATATGTGGGGGTATGCGGTCACCTTGTTTGTAGATGTTGATAATGCGGTTATTGGGTATGCGATCTGCTGGCGGTACCCTCCATGTTATCAATCTTTTTACCATTCTCTTGATAGCGATGGCATCGGATCTACTTGCCCATGACGGAGTATTCCGGTGGGTTTCCCTTCTGTCTTCGACAAAGTTGTAGCGACATCCGCATTGTATTGTGATTCTTCCTTTCCACGGCATCCATCTCGGGGTTCGAGTATGTGTTTTCCCTCGGGCGGCTCGCTCGGCCCATTCTCTTCGGATCCCGGATACAATCCACGATTCTTTGTTGTTCATACTGCGAGAATACGTCGGTGTGTAGCTCGAGGCCTTCTAGTATGTTGATTCTTCTTCCTTTAATTCTCTCGAAGTATTCGAAAGTTTTCTTTTCAACATTCGCATTCTCTCCGGCTCGTATTCCGGAATGATCTGCGGATGGCGAGGCCTTGTGACATATTGTGGGATATATGGTTCGATCCCTTCACGTTCCCCTGCATACCTTGGCTCCTCGGGGATGATGCACGTCGGGACATCCCCGGGGTTGCTCCGCAACAAGGTCATGCATTGCGGGTGGTTCTATCCGGTGGCGTGGTAGCCTTCTTCCTTCGATCTTACGGAGATTTCCACTGGTTCTTTACGTTATTCTAGGAGCTGGCCTCCTTTCTTCGGGTTCTGGTGAACCGGTGTCCTTAAAATGTGAGTGCTTGGCATTAGCGATTGTCTCGTCGCGCGGTCGCGGCTAGTTTTGTTAACATCTTACGGATACGGCGATTCTTATTCCTTCGTTGCGTGGCTGTGAGAGTAGCCCTCCGAACTTCTTGAATCTCTGCGGGCGCGGCGCTGACAAGCCTGCCCTCCGCTGTAGCGACTACGAACTTCATTTTCTTGTCTTCTTCGGTGTTTGCTTTTCTTTTCTTGTTGTTGGATTGGTGGCTTGGGCCACCCACTTTCATCACTGTCTGTCCGGGCAGTTCTTCTCGGTTGCTCGGGACCCGGTCACTTTCCTCGTATCGTAGGCCTGCTGGTGCGAAATCCGAGTCAATCTCGATTATCGCTCCATCTTTCACCCTCTTTTCATCGAGTGCGAGGCTTACGCCATTCTTAAAGTTCGGGACCAGACCGCCGTTCGACATTTCCCTGCGAAAAGACAAGGAAAAGGATCGAGGGCATCTACTAAGAACAAGAACATTAAGAAAATGTTTATTAAAGAGATTCTTTTTTTATATAAAATTTTTTTATTTTCAAATTTAACGGGAATGAAGTAGAATAAGATCGGGAAAGGGATTTTGATTTGGAAAAGAAAACGAGGAAAACTTTATTATCATGATTTTATTTATTTTAGCACATTTTATTATTTTTGGGTTCGGACCCGATCATAAGTAATTACTTCACCGTGTTTCTTAGGGATGAAGAATTCATTCCTTCGAAACATCGGGTAGCGTAATATTTTTCAAGTATCGTCCGTTGATCGGAAGCATATGTCGTTCTCCCGGCAATTCACTAGGCGGTAGGAACCTCACGAGTATACTTGCTTGACCACGAACGGTCCTTTCCGAGTGGGTTCAAATTTTCCTCCTATCTTGCGGTGTGCGAGAATAGGTCTCTTGAGAACGAGAACTAAGTCACCGACTTTGAAGGTTCTTGGGCGGACCGGTTTGTCATGGGCTTGAACCATTTTAGCTTGGTATAGTTCTAAATTCATGTTGCGCTGCAAGTCTTTTCCCTTCCAAGCTTTCTAATTCTTCGAGTCGTAGTACGGCATTTTCTTCTGTCGTGATCTTGTTTGCAACTGCAGTTCGAGTGAAGGAAGGCGAACCTCTAAAGGTAACACTTGCCTCGGACCCATACACCGGAGCGTAAGGTGTAGCTTGAGTAGGAGTTACGAAGGTTGTCCGGTAGGCCCATAAGGCTTCTAACAATTTCTCGTGCCAATTTCTCTTATTATCGTCCAAGGTTTTCTTTAAGATTTGAATGAGAGTTTTATTAAAAGCCTCGGCGAGACCGTTTGCTCTTGGGTAGTAAATTGTCGAGTATCGCCGATCGATTCCGTGTCTCCCGACAAAATTGTTGATTTGTGTGCTTCGAATGCGGCCCAGTTATACGAGATGATCTGCGCGGCACTCCGAAACGGTAGACAACTTGGTTCTTGAAAAGCTGTAGCACGTGGTGTGCTTTCACTTCTCCAAGTGGGACGCTCGCCCACTTGGAAAAGTAATGCTGTAGCCGCAAGAATGAAGCGATGTCCTTTTGAAGATGGTGGTTCTATCGGACCCACTATATACGTGCTCCGACATTCGAATGGCCGCGACGCAGTTGTCGGGTGTAGCACATTTGGAGGTTGGTGTAGAACCACTCCGTGCACTTGGCATTGATGACGGCTCTTGGCGATTTTCATGCGGTCGGTCATCATCGAGGGCCGGTAGTACCCTAGTCTTTTAATTTTCATTTTCATCTTTGGACCCGGTCGGTGAGCGCCACGGAGTCTCGAATGCACCTCTTTAACAATTTCACGGGCCTCGGACCCGCTTAGGCACCTTAGCCGCATTTGATCGAAAAGACCTTCGTATAATGTGTTGTTTATTAATGCGTAAGACGAGTTCTTTTCTTGATACGATGGGCCGGCGACCTATCGTCCGGTAGCTTTCCTGTTTGCGGGTAGTCATCGATGGTCGTCGCTCGATCTTCGTGTTTTTCGTCACTTCTTCTGTACTGATTCTTTTTCTTTTGCTGATTTGTGTATTGTGTCTATGTCGAGTTGTGATAGGACACGGCGTCACGTGAGCCGACACTTCCATCGATTCATCTTGCAAACGGGCAAATTCTTTTGCGAGACGGGCTAAAGCATCTGCTAAAGTATTCTCTTTTCTAGGAATTTTGTAGATCGTCGCATTTGGAATGCATTCCAACAATTTGCATGGCATCTTGGAAATATTGTTCGAGTCTTGGCTTTAAAATTACATCTTGTCCGGCAATCTGTTGAATGATTAACTGTGAATCCCCGTAGATGTTGATGTCCGTTATCCCAGTTTGAATAGTTAATTCCAATCCCGTTATGAGGGCTTCGTATTACGCTTCGTTGTTTGTACACGGTTACGTCGAGTGGTAGGAGTATCTTAACATCCCCGCTCCGGTGTTATAAAGATTAGCCCGATTCACGCCTTACGAGCACTATCACTTGCGATTCTTCGTCTTTGTGTCTTGAAGATGCTCCGTCGAAATATAATTCCCGACGTCGATCGTCGAGGTCTTCTAGGTTCATTATTTGTTCATGCGGCGGATCGTCGTTGAGAGGAGATTCGGCCGGCAAAGGGTGTCTTTGCGAGGAAGTACTGCTAAGACTTGTCCCTTTACGGCACGCGGAGGCACGAAAGTTATATCGAATTGCGATAATATCATTGACCATCCGGCAAGTCTGCCGGAAAGTGTTGGACGAGTCATCGAAGTATTGCGATGGATTAAACTTCGAAATCGAGTTGACCTTATGAGAAAGCATGTAGTGCACGAGCTTTTGAGCGGCGAAGATCGAGGCCAAACAATGCTTTTCGATTGCGGGATACCTTACTTCCGTCGGAAGTAAACGACGGCTTAAGTAGTAAAGAGCATTTTCTTTACCCTCATCATTGACACAGGCTAACGGGGCTCAGAGAGTCATCTAAAGCCGCGGTGTAAAGTATCGGCGGTCTACACGAGGCTAGGGCTGCTAAGACGGGAGGTGTCATTAAATATTGTTTAATGTCTTCGAAGGCCTTACGGCATTTCTCTTCCCAAATAAATTTGGCGTCCTTTTTAAGCTAGTGCGAGAAAGGTCGACACTACCGACGGAGTTTGAGATAAAGCGTCGAAGATATGCCGACTTCCCTTGAAAAGATCGTAGTTGTTTTAAGGTTTTGGGAGGCGGCATTTCTAAGATGGCTTTAATCTTCTCGGGTCGATTTCAATTCCACGATGTCGGACAACGAATCCTAAGAATTTCCGGAGGTGACGCGAAGGCGCATTTTAAGGGATTCATCTTAAGGTTAAATTGTCTTAATCGTTCGAAAACAATTCTCAAATCATACGAGTTGGTTTTCCTTTACTTTGCTTTTGATGACGACATCGTCCACGTAGCACTCGACTTGATTGTGGATGAGATCATCAAAAATTCTTGTCATTGCTCTTTGGTAAGTTGTTCTGCGTTCTTCGGTCCGAATGGCATCCTTTGTGTAGCAAAATACTCCGATCGGCGTTACGAATGCTGTAAGCTTTTCATCTTACGGAGCCATTTTTATCCGGTTGTATCTCGAAGATCCATCCATGAATGAGAATATTTCATGTGTCGAAGCAATATCGATCATCGGTTCTGGAATCGGTAGAGGAATTCATCTTTTGGACATGCCTTGTTTAAATCTGCGAAGTCCACACAAATTCGATCGACCATTCTTCTTTACGGTGGCACCACATTGGCTAACCGGGTCGAGTATTGTTCTTCGCGGACAAATTTAGCGTCTATTAGCTTTTTAACTTCGGCTATGACTTGTTGTTCGATTTCTAGACGCATTCTTCTGGGACCTTGTCGGCTTGGAGCAGTAGGATCCACTCTAGCTTATGGATCTGCAACCTGCGGGGCTAATCCCGGCATTTCATCGTAGCTCCAAGCAAAACGAGTCTTTAAATTCCATTAATAACTTGATTATTTCTTCGGAGTCTTCTTTATTGAGTAAGGAGCTAACAAAGGTAGGTCTAGGCTCTTTGCTAGTACCTAAGTTAACTTCAGTTAACTCATCTATTGTGGATTTAATTTCTTCTTCGAATTACGGTGGAGCGTCTCCGATTTGTAAATCTTCGAGTTCGTCCGTAGTTTCCATGCGGTTTTCATTGGACTTGCAAGTGAGAACCAAGCAAAATTCGGTATCGTCAGCTGACCCTACTGTGCCGAATCCGAGTCCATACTTTGAATTGGGTGGACGACGGAGTTATTCCATAACTTTTCAAAATGTTGAGATTGGCCTTTTGTCCATTGTCGAGGTAAGAAACCACGTTGAATTAAATTTTGAACACGGGGAGAGTACCACTCGAAAGGTAATTCCATTAATTCGATGAAGTGACATCTTCGAATTGTACATTATTTTCGGTTTTGGAGGAAGAAGCACCGCGGTAGAATTTGATCGGCTTTGCACGCGTCACTACGTACCTCTTTGACCTCCATACCCTCGATCTTATTAGAATGGATCGGAGTTAGGGTCATAGTATGTACGTAGTGGTTAATCTTCTCGTACATTGATTTGTATTCTTCGTTCTTTTCATCTTCGAGGGAGATCTTGTATTGCGGCTTCTTTCGATTTATTGTCGCTGCTTCTTGCTTGATTTCTTTTTCTTCTTCGGAACTATCTTCCCGATCAACATTGATGGCGGGTTTTCTCGTCCGACTGTCCTAATGTCTCTACCACGGCCTCGTCCCCGGCCTCGACCTCGGATGCGAGTTGTGGAGAAACCTTCACCATCTTGCGGAAGGGAGTGGTGAGTGGTCGTTGGACTAGAACTTCAGGTTCTTCGTTGTCTCGAACTTTCTTTGCTTCATTTGTTACGGTATCTCTGGAGAAGATTGTTTTCTTTGGCGGTGCATAATAAGCTGCATCTTCATGGATCCCAATCTCATGTACGGAGAATGGTTGTAAGTCGCCTTTGATGCACTGTTCCCCTCCATCGTAATATTTGATGCACTGATGCAGAGATGATGGTACCATCTCGTTTTCATGTATCCATGGTCGGCCCGATAGAGCGTTGAACGACGTTTCGAATCGATTATATGAAATTTTGCGGTTGTCTTTGCTAAGTCACCGGTTTTCATCGATAGCGTTATTGACCCGAGGGCTCTTTCTCCTTTACGGTTGAATCCTCTTAATAACATTTTGTCGGCCTCGAGCTCGCGAGCATCAATTTCCAAGTATGCTTAGTGTTCGAAGACTCATTATATTGATTGATGCTCCTGGATCCACCAATACTGCGGAGAGCGTAAACTTCCCGATTATGGCTGAAATGTACAACGGTCGGTTGTGATCTGCGTCCCGAGTAGTAGGTCATTGTCCGTGAAGGTAACACCTCGTTGTTCCTTTAACGAGCAAACCTCATCTAAGGAATCTCCGGCCATTTGAGCTAAGCAAATTTCCGGATCAAGTAAGGCCTTGATCGAGCTTCCCTCATCTCCTTTGATAAGATGAGAGCATCGTAAATGCTCGGTTTGGCCGGTAGTTTCCTAAGATGGGCTAGCACGTTGTAGTCCACTTTGTTTCCATGCGTCTCGGCTTCTTCTCGAACGGGTATGTCTTCGTGCAGGGTTGGTTCTTCTTGAACAACCACGCTTTCCTTTCTCTTTTGGACCCATTCTTGGAGGTAGAACTTTTCCACTTCTTAGGTTGACTTCGTAATTTCTTCGAATCTAGTGTTGAGTTTGTCGGTGTCTCCTCTCGAATCGGAATGGCTGGCTCTTCGGATTATCTTCCAAATGCGAAGGCTCTAACTCTATCGTAACTGGAGCTCCTCGAAACTCACAGATAGATCCGTTGCTTGTTGAACTCTCGTAGCCTCCTTGATGGATGCCTTCTTCGTCATTTTGATTGTCGAGATCTTGTATGATTTGAGAATTGTTGTTGGTATCGAAATCGACGCCCGATTGTCGCTAGTTACGTAATCGTTAGAAACGGTCAAAACGTAGCCAACGCCATCACCCTTATCATTATATGATCCCACCGAAGTGAGCGGATAATCATACAAAATCGGAGGTTCGAGGGATTTCTCCCCAGAATCGGAAACAACTATCTTAGGATAAGCGACCCCTAGTCCAGCCTTAGGAGTCTCGGTCCCCTCTTCTTCGTCGATTTTCTTCTTCTCTTCGATTGTCTCCTGTCGAGGTGGTTCTTCTATCGCAAGTGATAGTACCGGCTTAACAGGTCTCGAACTCTTCATTGAAGCTCGCACCGAAGCAGTTCGGATGTTGTCTAAAATCTTCTTCGAAGATCTCGTCCAGGAGGTGGTCCATCCATCGTCAGTTGCATAGGGATCTATCGGAATGACGGGATCGGTTGAGATAACATTGACGGAACCTCCTTTCTGGGGTTCCTTCATGTACTCCTTCGGGATTGTTATATTTCCTTTCCGAAGGTTGTCATTGAGCCAACTTTTGAAGGTAATGCGGTCTTACATCTTGTGCCCAAGCATCCGATGGTAGGGGCGAAAGTTGGGATCACCTTTCTTGTTGACTTCCTCCGGTCTTTTGGGCTACTGCAGTGGAAATGCTGGAGTTTTCATTAAGCTACGGAACATCTTTGAGTCTTGCTTCATTCTTGAACGGATATTCTGCGCTCGAAGCTCCTCGATGTACGTTGCGGACGAGACGGTTGTTCATGCTTGCGGAGACGGCGATAGCTGGACCGGGGTTCTTGGTAATTTTGTTGTGGTTCTTGCGGCCGTTACGGTGGTATTTGCATCGGTTGTTTGCCTTTGTCAAGCTAGCTGCAACGATCCCGGATTTCTTCTCGAAGGTCTTCACCGGCTTACGCTTGTCCGTCTTGTCGACGAAACTTAATTGCTTCGCCTCTTCTTGCAAGCTTCCGGCCTTGCTTAACAACTTCTCGAAAGTCTTAATAGTGAATCCCTTGAGGAGAAGTGCTTTATCGGGTCGTGAATGCTTTTAAGCAAGATGCCGATCGCATGTTGTTCTTGCGAGTTGTGGTTCACACTTCATGCTTAAATTTCTCCATCGAAGTATGTAATCCACTAGAGTTTCATTCGGCCTTTGTTTCTCTACCACTAAATCACCTATAGTGATGTGGTCTTGAGCTCCGACAAATCGCTTAATGAAGAGGCTCTCTAGCTGCGAGAATGTCTTCAGCGAACCGTTGGGTAATTCGCATACCGGTCGAAGGCGATTCTGACGGACTGCTAACGAGCTGTCGGAAGAGTAGCGCATCGCTCCCGCCGGCATTGCAACAAGCGGCACGAAAGTGTGCAACATCTTGTCGGGGGTTCCGGTTCCGTCGAAGGTCTTAAACGAGAGGTGGTACGAAGCCTTTCGGGTATTGGACGGCGTCGAATTCTTCGGGTAAGGTCTACCCGTCCGAATGGATGTCCCGCTCTTCGATTGTGCTAAGGCTTCTCGCACTTTGCTTGCTCTACCAAGTTCTTGATATCCTTTTCGGGGATCATACTTTGTCTTGTATCCTTTTCGGTTGGTCATCCCCAGTTGACGGATGTAATCTCCTTTCCTCCGTCTACGATGTGAATGACTTCTGGGGGTGTCTCTCTATGTGGTTGTACTTGACTCTGGAGAGTGGCCAGAGCTATGGCCATCTCTTCCATCCTCTTCGCCATTTGAGCGATCGTGTCATCCTTTTCCTGAAGCTGTCTCTTCATCGATTCCGGCTCCTCTCTTCTGCAGTTGCGGGAGCACCTTGAGAGGCTGATGAAGCTCGTGTCTCGACCATGTTGATTTCGCATATTCATTGTCCATGAATTCCGATGAGTCGATCTCATCTCCGAACTTTTCTTCTCTTTCTTTTGCCAGCCGTCGGATGTCGGTTCTCGGCTTTTCCATGGCATCTTCTAGCGGAGCTTTACGTGTATCTTTGTGGTTGTCGTGCGATGGTTGCGGGTCCTTTTTCACGAGTCCCCTTCATCGCGGTAGCACTTTCTTCGATTCCGGCCTCTGGCGAGACTTTCTTTCTCGAGGCTGCTTGTTTCGATCTCAGCTGCCCGTAGTGGGACGCAATACCATCCTTCAGCGAGCGAAGGTCTAGGACCGAGATGGTGCATCGGCCAAATCTTTGGAAGGTGGTATCCTCCCTAATCCGTAATCACGATACTACGACGGGCGGGCTAGCCTTCATTCTCTTGCTTGGCTTTTCTATCATGACGGCGGGTTCTACTCGAGGCCCGAGACGGGATTTGACCGGCACCCGCCTATCCTTCGTAGAATTTCCGACACGGGGCGGTTTTCCTTCCTTGCTAGCTTTTCTACCAAAGTTTGCGGTCGAGCGAAACGGCGTAGTTACGGTTCTTTTCTTGCGGCTATCGTTGTAGTATGCGGGTCGTGGTAATGTGGCGGCAATCTTGCGAACATTCTCTTCATCCTCTGCGGCGGAGAGGGGATGGAACTGCTTCCTCCCAAAAGTGGTATGTAGTCGGGCGGTGGTGTATATTACGGTAGCGGTGTATATTCGGCAACTACGGAATTTCCTCGGGAAGGCGATCTCGGCGGCTACGGCTTCCACGGCGATCCTTCTATTTCTATTTCTTCTTTGGGTCTTTGTCGGCGACGGAATCTTCGAGCTGGACCCGATTTCGAAGACGAAGGTCTTACGGGAAGATCCGTACCCTCCGCGGTAACGGGTTTATCATAGTTACGGATTTCTTTCCCCTTTGATTTGGCGAGAGTCGGGGTAGGTGCGGAAACAACTAGACCGGTGGGGGTAGTAAGAACGGTCCTCCTGCGGACGGCGGTACTCCTCCTAGTCGGGACCCTTTGCGGGGGAGGAAACTCTTGGGTCGACCTAAGGTTGAACTCGAGCGGTGGTTCCTCGGCTTCGGATACCTTGTTCGTCGGTGCAAGAGGGAGACGTCGGTGACCTTGACGTTCGTGTTTTCGAATCCACTGTCCGAATCGGATGACCCCATTGTCGGGCGGCTCATCCTTATAGACGGCGAAGTCCGGTCCGTTGGTGAAGGAGAAAATCGGTTTCGGGGCTTCCATTTCACGAGGTAGACTCGGTTGTCGGTCCCGAGTTATGCTTCTTTTCTTCGGGACGAAAAGAAAGGAATTAAAAGAGTCCGAACTTATTCTTTGTTCATGTATTTATAAAAAAGAATCATTTGTTAAAAGAATCACTTATTAGAGGGTTTGTTTATTTAGAACGGAATGTTCGAAAGGTGTAGAGAAGGTAAGGAATCCGATTCGAGAAAGGAAAAGAAAGTCTTAAGCCGGACTTCTCGACTCGAAGGATCACTCCTAAACCAACACCTATCGGGGGTCCACCCCACCTCGAAATGAGGTAAAAGGATCTCGGAACCTCTCTCGTTTAGGGGTGTCTACAACGGTGGCTCCTAAATCCGAGAGAATGTTGGCTATACTTGTTCGAAGATAGAAATGAACATAGTATTCCAACGGAAAGAAGGGTAGTTTGATCCATTAGGGACATGGATACACTACCGATTTTTGAAAGCAGAATTATTTGATTATAATGGAGAGAGAAATACTCCCCAGCGGAGTCGCCAGAAGTTGTCGGCATATTTTTAGGTTGTGTTGTATTTTTAAAAGGGGTCGCTAACGAACTTGTCGGCTTATAAAATTGGTTCGCGGACCGAACGGATGTCACAAATCTTCTAGTTTATTTAATCGAGCCCCATCGTCGAGCGGTGTGCTTTATTCTTCGGGATAAATACACGGTTTGTGGTACGGTGCTCGTTTATATAAACTATTTGGGATGTGAGATCGGTTTGATTTCATATCTTAAAATCTTCAAATTTAAAAATTATTTTTAAAATCAAATACTACTTTTCAAATTATTTATTTAAATTAAATTAAAAATTCGCCGACAATTTCTGTAGGCGACCCCTTTTCAAAATACAATACAACCTAAAAATATGTCGACAACCGGGCACTATCACTTGCGATTCTTCGTCTTTGTGTGTTGAAGATGCTCCGTCAAAATATAATTCCCAACGTCGATCATCAGGGTCTTCTAGGCTCATTATTTGTTTATCTGGCAAGTCTTCATTAAGAGGAGATTCTGCCGGCAAAGGGTGTGCTGCGAGGAAGTCTGCTAAGACTTGTCCCTTCTACAGCACGAAGAGGCACGAAAGTTATATCGAATTGCGATAATATCATCGACCATACGGCGAGTCTGCAGGAAAGCGTTGGACTAGTCATCGAAGTATTGCAATGGATTAAATTTCGAGATCGAGTTGACCTTATGAGAAAGCATGTAGTGCACGAGCTTTTGAGCGAGGAAGATCGAGGCCTAGCAATGCTTTTCGATTGCGGGATACCTTATTTCCGTCGAAGTAAACGACGACTTAAGTAGTAAAGAGCATTTTCTTTACCCTCATCATTGACACAGGCTAACGGGGCTCGAGAGAGTCGTCTAGAGCCGCGGTATAAAGTATCGGCGGTGCTACCTGAGGCTGAGGCTGCTAAGACGGGAGGTGCCATTAAATATTGTTTAATGTCCTCGAAGGCCCTACGGCATTTCTCTTCCCAAATAAATTTGGCGTCCTTTTTAACTAGTGCTTGAGAAGGTGACACCTACGACAAGTTTGAGATAAAGCGTCGAAGATATGCCGGCTTCCCTTGAAAGGATCGTAGTTGTTTTAAGGTTTTGGGAGGCGGCATTTCTAAGATAGCTTTAATCTTTTCGGGTCGATTTCGATTCCACGATGTCGGACAACGAATCCTAAGAATTTCCTGGAGGTGACGCCGAAGGCGCATTTTAAGGGATTCATCTTAAGGTTAAATTGTCTTAATCGTTCAAAAACAATTCTCGAATCATACGAGTGGTTGTCCTTTACTTTGCTTTTGATGACCACATCGTCCACGTAGCATTCGACTTGATTGTGGATGAGATCATCAAAAATTCTTGTCATTGCTCTACGGTATGTTGCTCCTGCATTCTTCGATCCGAATGGCATCATTGTGTAGCAATATACTCCGATCGGCGTTACGAATGCTTGTAAGCTTTTCATCTTCTCGAGCCATTTTTATCCGGTTGTATTACGAAGATCCATCCATGAATGAGAATATTTCATGTGTTGAAGCGATGTCGATCATTAATTACAGGATCGGTAGAGGGAATTCATCTTTTGGACATGCCTTGTTTAAATCTACGAAGTCCACACAAATTCGATCCGGCCATTCTTCTTTCGTCGGCACCACATTGGCTAGCCAAGTCGGGTATTGTTCTTCACGGACAAATTTAGCGTCGATTAGCTTTTTAACTTCGACTATGACTTGTTGTTCGATTTCTAGACGCATTCTTACGGGACCTTGTCACGTGCAGGACGAAGTAGGATCCACTCCTAGCTTATGGTCTGCGACCTTTGGAGCTAATCACGGCATCTCGTCATAATTCCAAGCAAAACGGTCTTTAAATTCCATTAATAACTTGATTATTTCTTCGGAGTCTTCTTTATTGAGTAAGGAGCTAACAAAGGTAGGTACTATGCTCTTCGTTAGTACCTAAGTTAACTTCAGTTAACTCATCATTGTAGATTTAATTTCTTCTTCGAATTCGGTGGAGCGTCTCGATTTGTAAATCTTGAAATTCTTCGTAGTTTCCATGCGGTTTTCATTAGACTCGCAAGTGACAACCGAAGCAAAATTCGGTATCATCGGCGATCCTGCGTATGCGAATCCGAGACCATGCTTTGAATTGGGCGGACGACCGGAGTTATTCCATAATTTTTCAAAATGTTGTGATTGACCTTTTGTCCATTTTCGAGGTAAGAAACCACGGCTGAATTAAATTTTGAACACGGGGAGAGTACCACTCAAAAGGTAATCCCATTAATTCGATGAAGTGACATCTTCAAGTTGTACATTATTTTCGGTTTTGGAGGAAGGAGCACCACGGTAGAATTTGATTGGCTTTGCACCGCCGCTATGTACCTCTTTGACCACCATACCGTCGACCTTATTAGAATGGATCGGGGTTAGGGTCATAGTATGTACATAGTGGTTAATCTTCTCGTACATCGATTTGTATTCTTCGTTCTTCTCATCTTCGAGAGAGATCTTGAATTGCGGCTTCTTCAGACTTATTATCGTTGCTTCTTGCTTGATTTCTTTTTCTTCTTCGGAAGCTATCTTCCCGATCAACATTAACGGCTGGTTTCCTCACGTCCAGCTGTCCTAACGTCTCTTCCACGACCTCGTCCCCGGCCTCGACCTCGGATGCGAGTTGTGGAGAAACCTTCACCATCTCGCCGTAAGGGAGTGGTGAGTGACTGTTGGACTAGAACTTCAGGTTCTTCGTTGTCCCGAGCTTCTTTGCTTCATTTGTTATGGTATCTCTGGAGAAGATTGTTTTCTTCGGTGGTGCATAATAAGCTGCGTCTTCATGGATTCCAATCTCATGTACGGAGAATGGTTGTAAGTCATCTTTGATGCACTGTTCCTCTTCATCGTAGTATTTGATGCACTGATGTAGAGATGATGGTACCATCCGCTTTTCATGTATCCATGGTCGGCCCAGTAGAGCGTTGAACGACGTTTCTAATCGATTATGTGAAATTTTGCGGTTGTCTTTGCTAAGTCACCGGTCTTCATTAGTAGTGTTTTTGATGCGAGGGCTCTTTCTCCTTTACGGTTGAATCCTCTTAATAACATTTTGTCGGCTTCGAGCTCGCGAGCATCGATTTCCAAGTATCTTAGTGTTCGAAGACTCATTATATTGATTGATGCTCCTGGATCCACCAATACTGCGGAGAGTGTAAACTTCCCGATTATAGCTGAAATGTACAACGGTCGGTTGTGGTCTAGCGTCCCAAGTAGTTGGTCATTGTCCAGTGAAGGTAACACCTCGTTGTTCCTTTAACGAGCGAACCTCATCTAAGGAATCTCCGGCCATTTGAGCTAAGCGAATTTCTAGGTCATGTAAGGCCTTGATCGAGCTTCTCTCATCTCCTTTGATAAGATGAGAGCGTCGTAGATGCTCGGTTTGGCGGTAGTTTCCTAAGATGGGCTAGCACGTTGTAGTCCACTTTATTTCCATGTGTCTCGGCTTCTTCTCGAATGGGTATTTCTTCTGCGGGGTTGGTTCTTCTTGAACGACCACCGCTTCCCTTTGTCCTTTGGATCCATTCTCGGAGGTAAAACTCTTCCACTTCTTAAGTTGACTTCGTAATTTCTTCGAATCTAGTGTTGAGCTTAATGGTGTTTCTTCTGAATCGGAATGACGGGTTCTTCCGGATTAGCTTCGAGTACGAAGGCTCTAATTCTATTGTGACTGGAGCTCCTCGAAACTCGCAGATAGATTCATTGCTTATTGAACTCTCGTAACCTCCTTGATGGATGTCTTCTTTGTCATCGTGATCGTCGAGATTGTGTATAATTTGAGAATTGTCATTGGTATCGAAATCGATGTCTGGATTGTCACTAGTTACGTAATCATTAGAAACGATCGAAAACGTAGCCAACGCCATCACCCTTATCATTATAAGATCCCACCGGAGTGAGCGAAATAATCATACGGAGTCGAGAGGTTCGAGGGATTTCTCCCCCGAATAAGAAACGACTATCTAGGATAAGCGGCCCCAAGTCCGCCTTAGGAGCCTCGGTCCTCTCTTCTTCGTCGATTTTCTTCTTCTCTTCGATCGTCTCTGTTGAGGTGGTTCTTCATCGTAAGTGATAGTGCCGACTTGACGGGTTTCGAACTACGAATTGAAGCTCGCACCGAGGCGGTTTGGATCTTGTCTAAAATCTTTTTGAAGACCTTGTCCGAGCGGTAGTCCATCCATCGTCGATCGCATAGGGATCATCGGAACAATGAGATCAGCGAGACAACATTGACGGAACCTCCTTTACGGGGTTCCTTCATGTACCTCCTTCGGGATTGTTATATTCCCTTCCAGAAGGTTGTCATTGAGCCGACTTTTGAAGGTAATGCAATCTTACATCTTGTGCCCAAGCATCCGGTGGTAGGGGAAAAAGTTGGGATCACCTTTCTTATTAACTTCTTCGGTCTCTTAAGCTGCGGCGATTTGGAAATGCGGAGTCTTCATCGGACTACGGAACATTTTTAGCCTTTGCCTCATTTTTGAATGGATATTCCCTGCTCGAAGCTCCCTTAATGTACGTTGCGGACGAGGAGGTTGTTCATCTTGTTGAGATGAGTGATAGTTTGGGTCGGGGTTCTTAGTAATTCTGTTGAGGTTCTTGCTGGCGGTTCGACGATATTTGTATCGGTTGCTTGCCTTTATAGGCTTGCTTGCAACGATCCGGATTTCTTTTCGAAAGTCTTCGCGGGCTTTTGCTTGTACGTCTTGTCGGCGAAACTTAATTGCTTCGCCTCCTCTTGCGAGACTTCGGCCTTGCTAACAACTTCTCGAAAGTCTTAATGGTAAATCCCTTGAGGAGAAGTGCTTTATCGGGCCATGAATGCTTTTAAGTAAGATGCTCTTCGCATCTTTGTTCTTGTAATTGTGGTTCACACTTCATACTTAGATTTCTCCATCGAAGTATGTAATCCATCAAAGTTTCGTTCGGCACGCTTCTCTACCACTAAATCACTATAGTGATGTGGTGCTTGAAACTCCGACGAAATCGCTTGATGAAGAGGTTTTCTAGTTACGAGAATGTCTTCAACTGAACCATTTAGTGATACGCATACCGATCGAAGGCGATCCACTGACGATGCTACGATGAATTGTCGGAAGAGTAATGCATCGCTCCGCCGGCATTGCAACAAGCGGCACGAAAGTGTGCGACATCTTGTCGGGGGTTCCTGGTTCCATCGAAGGCCTTGAATAGAGGTGGTACGAAGCCTTTTGGGTATTGGACGGCGTCGAATTCTTCGGGTAAGGTCTACCGTCCAGAATGGATGTCCCGCTCTTTGATTTTGCTAAGGCTTCTCGCTTTCTTTGTTCCACTAAGCTCTTGATATCTTTTACGGAATCATACTTTGTGTTGTATCTTTCTTTAGGTGATCATCCCCGTTGACGGATGTAATCTCCTTTCCTCACGTCTACTGATGTGAATGACCTGCAGGGGTGTTTCTCTTTGGGGTTGCACTTGACTGCGGAGAGTGGCTAGAGGCTATAGCCATCTCTTCCATCCTCTTCGCCATTTGGGCGATCGTATCGTCTCTCTCTTGAAGCTACCTTCTCATTACTTAGGCTCCTCTCTTTTTGCGGTGCTGCGGGAGCACCTTGTGAAGGCGACGAAGCTCGCGTTTCGACCATGTTGATTTCTGCATACTCATCGTCCATGAATTCCGATGAATCGATCTCGTCTCCAAATTTATCTTCTCTTTCTTTTGCTAGTCGTCGAATATCAGTCCTCAACTTTTCCATAGCGTCCTCTAGTGGTCCTTTATGTGCATCCTCGCAGTTGTCGTGTGATAGCTGCCGGGTTCCCTTCTCACGAGTCCCCTTTCTTGCCGGTAGCACTTTCTTCGGATTCGAATCTCCGACGAGACTTTCCTTCTCGGGTTGTTGTTTCGATCTTAGCGTCCAGGTAGTGGGACGCCATACCATCCTTCTAGCGGCGGAAGGTCGCAGGACCGGATGGTGCATTCGGCCGAATCTTTGGAAGGTGGTATCCTCCTGATCTGTAATCCGAAACAACGATAGGAGGACTAGCCTTCATCCTTTTATTTGGCTTTTACGTAACGATGGCGGGTTCTACTCGTGGCCGAGACGGGATTTGGCGGCACCCGCCCTATCCTTCTTAGAATCTCCGATACGGGGCATTTCTCTTTCTTTGCTTAGCTTCTCGATCACTTGTACGTAGTCGGGCGAATGGTGTGATCCTAGCCCTTTTCTTTACGATGTTGTTGTAGTATCTTGGTCGAGGTAATGTAGAAACGATCCTGCGGACATTTTCCTCGTCGAGTTGCGGCGGAAAGAGGATGGAATCTACTTCCTTCCAAAAGGGGTGTATCTTCGGGTAATGGTATGTATTCGGGTAGTGGTGTGTACTCGGGGATTTACAGGATTTCCTCCGGGAAAGCAACTTCGGCGGCTACGGCCTTCACGGTAATCTTCCTACTTGTTCCTTCTTTGGGTCCGTGTTAGTGATGAAATTCTTGAGCGGGACCCGATTTCAAAACGAAGGTCTCACGGGAAAGTTTGTACCCTCCGCGGTAACGGGTTCACCATAGTTACGGATTTCCTTCCCCTTTAATTTGGCGAAGCCGGGGTAGGTGCGGAGACGACCGGACCGGCGGGGTAGCAATAACGGTCCTCTGCGGACGGCGGTACTCCTCTCGGTCGGAATCTTTTGCGGGGAGGAAACTCTTGGGTTAACCTAAGGTTGAACTCGATCGACGGCTTCTCGGCTTCGGATACTTTGTTTGTCGATGCGAAAAGGAAACGTCGGTGATCTTGACATTTGTGTCCTCGAATCCTTATCCAAGCGGGATGATCCCATTGTCGGGCGGCTCATCCTTGTAAACGGCGAAGTCCGGTCCATTGGTGAAGGAGAAAATCGGCTTTGGGGCTTCCATTTCTGCGGGGTAGATTCGGTTGTCGGTCCCGAGTTATGCTTCTTCTCATCAGGACGAAAAGAAAGGAATCGAAAAGAGTCTGAACACATTCTTGTTCATGTATTTATGAGAAGGAGTTATTTGTTAAAAGAGTCATTCATTAGAGGGTTTGTTTATTTAGAACGAAATGTTCAAAGGTGTAAAGAAGGTAATGAATCCGATTCAGAGTTGGAAGAGAAAAGAAAGCCTTATGCAAGACTTCTCGACTCGAAGGATCACTCCTAAACTAACACTGTTGGGGGTCCGCCCCACCTCGAAATGAGGTAAAATGATCTCGGAACCTCTCTGTTTAGGGGTGTCTACAACGGTGGCTCCTAAATCCGAGAGAATGTTGGCTATACTTGTTCGAGGTAGAAATGAACATAGTATTCCGACGGAAAGAAGGGTAGTTTGATCCACGAGGGACTTGGACACACTACCGATTTTTTGAAAACGAAGCTGTCCGATTAAAATGGAGAGAGGAATTGTCCCGCGGAGTCGCGAGAAATATGTCGGCATATTTTTAGGTTGTACGTTTCATTTTAAAAAGGGGGTCGCCTAACAGAAATTGTGCGGCGAAATTTTTTTTTTAATTTAATTTAAATAAATAATTTGAAAAGTAGTATTTGATTTTGAAAATAATTTTAAATTTGAAAATTTTAAGATATGAAATCAAGCTGATCTCACATTCAGAATAGTTTATATAAATGAGCACCGCATCACGAGACCAGTGTATCTACCCAGAAGAATAGACACCTTTGCTTGGTGATGGGGCTTGATTAAATAAACTAGAAGGTTTGTGACATCCGTTTGGTACGCGAACCAATTTTATAAGCCGACAAATTCCCACGCTTAATATGAAAACATTAAACGGGGTTTATATTACATGGGTTCTTAAAATTCCCTATAAGGGCGAAGCCCCATAGTTAATTACATCTTAAGTGACGGGAATCACCTAAGAAAACTCTCGATAATAATCAGTAATTCTGCTCTCAAAAATTTCAAAGT
>JAKZJZ010000097.1:0-90014 GCA_022702705.1 Papilionanthe hookeriana x Papilionanthe teres | reverse complement strand
GCGTCGCGTGGCGCGTGTCGAAAAAAAAAAAAAGCGAGATAAGCAGAGAATATTCTCACATTTGTGTTGTGTGTTGTGTGTGTTAAATGTATTATTATTATTAATGTGTTATTGTGTTATTATCTTGCAAAAATATAGAAATGAGCGAATAACGCGTTAATAGCAGCATGATATATGAATAACGTGGAGAAAATATTCGCTGTGTTATTCGGCGAATGCGCCTACGCGCGCGTTCGCGTGGCGCGATTTGGTTTCTGACTTGCACGTGCAGTTTGATATTCTTTGTTAGAATTTTAGAGTTGGAAGTGAATATTATAAATTGATTGAGCATTTTCAGCTGAAATAAATTTTTGGTTTCATTGTTTTTGGAAATAAGTAATGCATATTTGGTACCAAATTTGGGAAACTATAACTATTTGGAGAAGTAGTTGCGAAATTAGCATAAGAAGCTATTTTTAAAAAAACTACCATGGCATTATATATGTCTTTTTCTACACAGTTTTCTAGCAACTAACACAGTTAGGGTCAATTTAGGGAAAATGTTTTACATCAAGACTCCGCACGTAGAGCTACTTGCGGAGGCCAGTAAAATCACACCACGTGGCGCGCGTGACAAAAAAAAAAAAATAGCATTCGACCAGAATAACATAGGGATATTACCTCCGTGTTATTCATGCATTATTGTGTGTTATTCAGGTGTTATTGTGTGTTATTCATGTGTTGATTCGCTGTAGCAATATCTCGATGTTATAATAACACGATAACGCATGAATAATATATGAATAACAGCGGAAAAATATTTCTCGTATTATTCGATTTTTTCAGACACGTCACACGTAGACGCGATGATCTTGAACTACGCTACGTAGCTCTACGTGCGAAATCTAAGTAAAAATAGCTACAATTATTTGAAGAAACAGTTGTCAACCTGCTAGTTATCCAAAAAAATTGCGGCGACTTACCAAAAAAAGGAACTGAAAAAATATACAACTTTTTAACAAGCAACCTAGGTGATCAGGGTTGGTGGAAAATTTAATTGCATCTTTTTAAAAATATAGACAAAACGTAGCTTTACTAAACAGTTCCAAAAATACCCTATTAATAAATAATTTTCTACTACAGCTTCTTCAAGAAAATAGACGACACGGAACTGCCACCAGCCCCACAATCACCCTTCATACTGTAAATATAAATATAAAAAAGAACACAACAGGCCGGCCAAGTTCTGAACCATATGCTAATGGGCCCACGAAAAGTACCTACTAATGGGCCCACATCGGAGAAGAGGACAAATATATCATCGCATAAATATTATCATATATTTTTTTATTATTATAGTAAAAATCTATGATATTAATTACAATAATATATCTTCACTATTAAGAATATTTTTCTTCACTGAAGTTTTTTTTAAATGTATTCTTCCATGTACATGGGCGTGTTTGTTTGTACTAAAACCAGTTCAGGTAGAGATGCATCAAAATTGAACCAAGAATTCGTGCCTAAATCTCGAATGAAAGGTAACGTTTGATAGTCAACAGACATAAAATTTTTATCGAAAAAAATCATGACATAAATCCTTCAAATTGAAAATATGACATTCAATAGAACACAATGATAAATTTCTTGTATCTGACCCCACTTAGTGTGATAAAGACTTGTTGTTATTGTTGTTTCAATCTCTAAACCAAAGTACAACAAATACAAATTGAATTATAACAACTTACAATGAATCATTAAAATCTTTAGGGTTATATATATATGGAAAACTACAGTAAATGAGAGGGCATTTCTATTTTCCAACATATTAAGAGAGAAAAAACAAAAAGAAAAAAACAGAAAATGGCCTAAAAATTTACACAAGCAAAAAATGAGATAAAGGAGGAATGAATTGTAGTCACCATGAAGAGTTTGCAGTAGAAAGAAACTAATATCAGTCTTCTGTTGCTAATTATGTCAGCTTTCCTCATCTTCAGAATCTGCGGAGGGATTTGATGATGTTAGTAACTAAGAGATGTCTGTATACAATACTTTAAATCGATTATTAAAAGAGAAATGACCATGGTTAATAGGCATGGGCCTGTTTAAGTGGTGCCCAAATACCATAAGTTGGCTCAATGATTAGCTCAAATTTGATGGAGCTTGAGATCTTTCAACTCACTTGGACTAAAGAGTTAGCTTGATATTATATAAATTTAGTTTTCTTCATTTCTTTTACCATTATGATCACCATAGCATGAACATCTAAAAAGTATACACCAAATGTTTTAAATTAAAGGATATTTAGAAGGCATTTTAATGAAAATTAAAAATTATTTTATGAAATTTAAATTGTCAGTGTATTTGCTGGTGTTGACATCTCGTGTTCATGCTTAGCTCATTTATTAATGAACCAAAAAAGAATGTAAATTTTCAATTCTTCTACCAAGTTAAGCTCATTTGTATTATATTTCATAGTTAATAAAAAAGTAAAGTGTCTAATTAGTCTCCGACTATTTACATGGGGCCGTTTTAGTCCTAGAGTTTATAAAAGTGTCAAATTAGACCCCAAATTTAGGGTTGAAATAATTCTCATGGACGATTATTAGAGCTCAATTTTAAAATAATCGGGGACGATTTTGTCACTTCTATAAACTCAGAGACTAAAACGGCCCCATGTAAATAGTCGGGGACTATTTTAGATCTTTACTCGTTGATAAAACCACGATCAAGTATGGATCAGTTACAGCCTTAGCTCTTTCAAGGGCTCTGTAGAACAACAATCAATAACAAGGAAGTTCATGAATGAACAAAGGATTTCCAAACAGATATTAAACCTAATGAATAGTAAAAAACAATAAAGAAAGAAAAGTTTAATCATAAAAGCACATAATTTTACATATGTTAATTATAACAACAATGATTTAAGGGTTCATCCCAAAAAAATCAAATTTAGAACGCCCAAACAGGAAAACAATTTGTAGCACAATTCAACCATAAAGAAAAAAGGTCACCAGCACTGTGGTATGGTATCACATTAAAATCACATTAGGCTAAATAAATTTAATCCTTGCTTGAATAGTGTAGCAACAATTAAAAAGAAAATCTTAAAAATGTAAAATCACCTATTTATATGAAAAACTTTCAATTTCCTTTTTCTTTTCATTAACTTGTGCTCTCAATTGTTTTACATAAGGGGCATAACATGAAGAATATAATTTGCAGAATGACAAAGACCAAGAGCCAAATTTGATCAATCTTCAGAAAACTAACCTGAACGAATATCTTCCCCACTTTTCCTTGATTTTGAAGTTGTTTAATAATCATTGCACATATGAGTTTCCACCAGTAGATGTGGAATACCAGAAGCGTTAAAAGCATGACATTGAAAATATAATATGATGATCTAGGAAATTGACCAGACTTCATCAATGACTCGATAGAGTAGTAACTGAAAATTCAATGATAAATACTGTGAGAAGATATAGAAGAAAAATTTGAGAATAATTGCAAAAGCGTTGTGTTTCTTTACCTTGATGTTTTGATTATCCAAAAGGGAAAGAATATTAGTCGCAGCAAAAACCAGGATAATGCAAAACAAGCAAAAAATAGGCTAGCTGCCATCTCCATCCCCGCATACTTGGAAACTTTTGCTGCTTCCAGAAATACATCACTCGTATCATGAAGGGCGAGAATTACGGTTCCAATGCGGAAAAAACTGCATCAACAGAAAGGCGTCAAGTTTAAACCAATCATAAGATTGTTATGATATTGTACACCAAGATCCTATCCACTTTGATGGGTTCAACTGCTTATCAACAGCAGAAAAAGAAAACTTTTGAATGTATGCTTCAAGAATGATTCTTCATAATAAGCAAAGTTGTATCTTGTTTATTCAAACTAAAAAATATAAGGATTGGCGTCTAATGAATCTAAAAAAAAAAGGGTATGAAATACATAAGGAGTACAGACTTTTAACTAACACAAGGTTTTTTTATATTCATAAAATTTGAAAATAATTTAAAAGTAACAAACCTACAGGTGTAACCATCTGAGTATTTCAGGGGATATTCTCCATATTCTCTGTAACAACTCTGTTAGTCTGTGACCACTTCTATCTCTCCACAACATTCTCTCTAGTATTACAAATACAGCATTGTATTCTGATAGGAACGTAGAATTATACTATTCTGAATTTATACAATGCTAAGAATTATATGACAGTTTAGCTTTACCTTCTCCTTCTCCTATCTTGTGTTGGTGTTTTACTTATCTGTAATGGCCTTCATGGAATCAGAGCCAATGGCTGAATCAGCACAGTCGTATACCAGTAGAGCAGATGTTCTTTCTTCATCATCCATGACTGACATCACAATTCCATCGTCCCTCAAGTTTCTTATGTCAAATATCAAGAAAGTAGCTAATATTCAACTAATTGCTGATAATTACCCCATTTGGATCTCACAGATTGAGAAGCTATTCAGAGCATATAGTCTTGAAAATTTTCTAGATGGATCAACTATTTTCCCACCAAAACAAATTCAAAATTCTACAGGTCACTACTCTAATTCAGCTTACTTAACATGGTGACTAATTGATCAAAGCCTTTCAGCAACTTGTTGTGCAATTTAGAGGCGAACAAAACGCAAGTCAGGAGAAGAACACGAGAGATTTAACGAGGTTCGACAAAGATCGCCTACGTTCTCGGGAGTAGAGCGGCGAATTCACTATTTCGGAGGAGTTACGAAGTTCGGTTCGCATACCCATAGGATTACACATCTATTTATAGATAAAACTTACGGATAAATTACTAAAACGCACTCGCTCCCCGACCCACTAAATTCGAGAGATATTCCTTTTCAGCAGGAGACACCTCTTTATTCGAAGAGACTCCAAATTTCCGGTATATGAGTCATATCATAACGAATCTCGCGCTTGGCCGAATATTTAGCATGGCAGAAATCGTCACGGTATATGAGTCATACCTAACAAATCTCACGCTTGGCGAATATCCGGCCCATTAGGAGAAATGCTTCGTGAGTGTCTTTGCACATAGTGAGTTGGTCGGCCAATGTGGATTACTGACCTTATCGTGTTGCACACCGTGCACCTCGGTCGTTTCTTGTCTCGCGAGCTTCTGAATCCTTCGCGACTTATAGGCGGAATGCGCCCTGCGAAGCCACTGTTTGCGAATGCTCGAGGCACTCGCTCGCTGCTGCCATCCGTGGCCGAACTCGGCTGTGTCGCAAATCCTCGTACGACCGCGAGCGAGCGGGCCCTGGCGGGTCGAACTCCTCGCGATGGCAAAGCGAGGCTCTTGTGTCGCGATAACGGCGCGCGAACTCCTCTCCTCTGTGGGCCCGACAAGCCGTGCGATAGCATCCTTTCCTGGTCGTGAACTCGCACCTCCACCGAGCGTCTTCCCGCGAGCGATCGCGAATCGTCGCGACACCCACGAGCCCAGGAGAGCACGTCCCTCGGCTGTCATGGTAGAAGAGCTGCGGGAGCAGCTGCCGCTCCTGTTCCGCGAGGCGTCGGCGCCTTTGAAGCCGCTTTGCCTAGTTAGACGCACAACGCGGCCTTCCCGTCGGGCCCCGCTTCCCGTCCGAGCTTGCTCTCGTCCAATGCCTTGTCGTTCGCAAAGCATGGATTCTGTTCGCGGGCAGGAGCTACGCCTGTCATCGAATCCTCACGTCCGATGACTCGACGAATTCAGTTGGTTACGCATGTCTTGTCAATTCTTGTGACTCCACATGTCGCAAATCTTCGTACGACAATGACGGAATTTCGTTGTCTCTCGCGATCGCGAAATCGTAAGTGCGACCAGTAGCAATTTCGATGCGCTCCGCTTATCCTCGCAAGTCCTCGAAGCGAAAAAGCGCGCTTGCGGCCAATGGCGTACGCCCGGCCGATCGCGAGCGTCCTCATCGAACGATGAGCGTCGCGTCTGCTCCGCCTTCTGCGCTCGCGCGGAATGCGTGGAAGCGCTGCTTGTATTCGCCGGCCCCGGTTCTGCTCGCCTCTCTCGATCGAAATACCAGAGCTGTTCCTCCAGATCTACTCCTGCCGAGTCGATTGCGATTTCTTGTACTTGCTCCCTGGAACTCGCCCGCGGGTGCTGCGCACTAGCGACTTCCTCGGTTAAATTTTTGAACTTGCGGGGCAAAATTCTCTTGCTCGAAAATCTTTCCAAAAAATTTCTTTTAAATGATATTCTCTTAATTAAGAATTTCCATCAAATAAGATTTATTAAAAATTATTTTCACTTTTCGAGAATCGGAAATTTCCTTTTTAGCAGACAAGCCAAAATTTCACTCAATTTGAAATGTTTGAAATATTTCCAATTAAATATTTCCTTGATTTTACTTACGGATTGGATTCCGTCAATTAAGCCCTTAATTAAGTATTTATGTTAATCGAGTTTCTCGAAATTTCTTCTCCAACAATCTTACCTTAATTAATAATGTACCTTAATTAACTTTCCAATAAATGCAATTTTCTTCTCTCAGAATAAAAATTGCCAATTCCACCAGACCTCTCTTCTTCGCCTCTTGATTAGGAAAATCCAAGATTCCGTCTCGCAGCCGAAGCCTGGGAGAACCCTCGCGCAAATTCGAAGCCAAAAGGATGTCGTGCGATGCCTTCCTCCTCCTCGCGCGCAAGGCAGAGCCTCTCTGCGAATCTGAACCTGCTCGCGCGAACTGCCAAGAATCCTTATCGTGAACCCTCTGCCAAACAATGCCGTGAACTCCTGATATCGCGAACTTGCTCCCCTTTGTCGCGCCCTGGGCCGCGCACCATGATCGAACTGCTCCGCCTCGATCGGCCGAACCTCGCCGCGAACTCCAGCGGCGAGTTCGCCCGACCACCAGCTCAGCGCACTCTGACCCAGACTGCCCTCTGTCGGGATCCAGAAGTCGTCCTGCGGCGCGGGACCGAAGCTCTCTCCTCTGCCGCAAACCAAATCTCGAAATCTTACGCTTCCACTGCGTCGATTTCCTCGCGCCTCGAGCAGAGACTACGATCACCGATTGTTGTGCGATTTAGGGTGAATAAAACACAAATCCAAAAGAAGAACACAGAGATTTAACGAGGTTCGACAAAGATGCCTACATTCTCGGGAGTAGAGCGGCGAATTTACTATTTCGGAGGAGTTACGAGTTCGGTTCACATACCTATCGGGTTACACATCTATTTATAGATAAAACTTACGGAAAAATTACTTAAAACGCCCATCGCTCCGCACACTAAATTCGAGAGATATTCCTTTTCACTGGGAGGCGCCTTCTTTATTCAAAGAGACTCCAAATTTCCGGTATATGAGCCATACATAACAGCAACCATCTACTCAACGATATCCCTTCTATTCTCCTGTATATCCTAAACTCGGATTCTACATCAGCAATCTGGAGTACACTGACTAAGAGACTCCAATCCACAAACAAGTCGAGAGTTCTACAGCTTAGAAACAAGCTTCATCATATCTCCATGAAGGACCACTCCATAACTCAGTATATGTTATATATTAAGTCTCTCATTGACAATATCGTTGCTGTTGGTGGGTATATTGATCAGGAAGATATAATTCTTCACATACTTGATGGCTTACCTTCTACTTATAAGTCATTCAAGACTGCAACCAGAACCCAATTTGAATCCATTGCTCTCGATGATCTATACTCTATTATGTAGTGAGGAAATCGACATTGCTGCAGATCACACTAAAGAATCCAATGATGCTGCCTTTGCTCCTTACACTTCTGTTTCCGGAGGAGGTCGTACCAACTCTATGGGTTCAAGAAGAGGAGTTGCTTCAACCATAAACAACAGGGGAGGTAGATCTTCCACTAATACTATATCCAGCCTTACATGTCAAATTTGCGGTAAAAATGGTCACACAGCTTTAATCTGCTGGCATCGGACAAATTTTACTTCCTATCTGACTACCAAATCTGATGTTGCTTTCATCAGCTCAACAACCAACACACATGATGATTGGATACTAGGTAGTGCACAACAACTCATCTTACAGCCAATCCTTATAATCTACAAAAAACAATTCCTTATGACGGCAATTATAATATCTTGGTTGGTAATCGCACAGCTCTTCCTATCCTATGCAGGCAAGGGTATTTTACCTACACCACAACGTACGATTCTTCTTCCTAAACTTCTACACTCCCCTCTACTTGCACCAAATCTTCTCCCTGTTCATAAATTAACAACTGATAATGCTGCACTTTCTCGTTGGACAACTCTGGTTTTTCTATTAATGATTGGAGGACAAAGAAACTCATCCTTCGAGGTTAAGTAGGAATGGTCTGTATCCCATCACAGCCCTATCTGCAGTCAATTCTACCTCTTCAACTCCTCTGTTATGGCACAGACGCTTGGGTCACCCCCATTAAGAAGTCGCAGATCTCATCTCCAAGCATGTTGTTTCTACATTTATTCCTTTTTTTTTTTTTTCTTTTCTACTTGATGACTATAACTCTGCAAAAGTCAAAGGCAGCCCTTTTCCTATTCAATGTCTAGATCTAAAGTTCCTTTAGAACTTTTGTACTCTAATGTATGGGGGCCAGCCCCCACTATCTCTTCCAATGGGGACAAATACTATCCATCATTCATAGATGATTACTCACATTATTGTTGGATACTTCCAATATTTGCTAAATTGAGACAACTATTAAAATCATATCTTTCTCAATCTAATTAAAAATCAATTTCACGCTTGTATTAAAATTTTCCGCTCAGACGGAGTAGGTGAATATCTCTCCACAAATCTACGAAATATTTCCCCTCTAATGGAATTCAACACCAATTCAGTTGCACTTATACACCCCAACAACACAAACACTAGCATCTTATTAAGATAACACGTACCCTACTTCTAACGGCCCAACTACCTCTTCAATTTTGGGTTGATGCTCTTCTCACAACATCCTGTCTCATAAATTGCATGCCATCTATAACCAATTACTACAAATCACCTTACGAGCTCCTACATCGCTCTCCATCTACATACACGCATTTACGCACTTTTGGAGGTCAATGTTTCCCCGACAAAGACCTCTACTTCCCAATAAACTGCTTCCATCAGCTCTGCGCTGCATCTTCATTGGTTACTCCACTTCTCATAAAGGATAACGTTGCTTTAATCCTCACAATGGAAAAGTCATTACCTCTAGCCATGCTACCTTCAATGAAAATATGGCCCCATTTGGGGCGGTTGTATGCCAGCGGCGCGGTCTGCTAATTCGAGTTTTCATTGTTTGGGGCGGCGGTAGGCCAGTGGTGCGGCGTATCTATCATAAAACGTGGGTCGCGGGTTAGACCCCACGACCCGCGCTTCTCATTCTATTTTTTACGGTGGTGCCCTCCTTTCCTTCGCGATTGGTCCGCCCTAAACCTAGTGTTGAACTCCTCTGTGAAGTTACGATATCTTGCTCCTCTTCCTCCTCTTCCTCCTCTTCCTCCTCTTCCTCCTCTTCTCCCGCGTTTCTCACGCTACCTGGTTCCTCTTCCTCCTCTTTTCCCCGCGGTAAGCACATTTTTAGCAAAAAAAATTTCAGGAATTGTTCTTTGAACATAAGTATCCATGTGAATGCTTATTCTTTGGATTTTTGATGTTAGATATGTAAATATTGTTCGGTGGTATGAATGTGAAGGCTTGATATTTGTGTGAGTTCTAGGTCGCTTCATTTTTTGTTTGGTAAATTATATGAAAAAAAAAAATTTTCTGAGAATGTGGCTTGGGGATGTAATCTCTGCAAACAGTCCGGTTCAGAGAAGTGTGAGTTCTTCCGGTGGGCAGACAGTCCGACAGATTTCACTGCCGACAGTAATTGAAACTGGAAAGCATATCTAGAAGACGTGTGTTGTCTGCATTATAAAATCAATATTTTCATATTACTAATTGTTATTTTCATAGGTTTTTTTCTTTTTTGTAACATACTTGATATTCACTGTTATGTGAGGTATTTATCTGGGTTTTTGTATCCTTTTGAAATGAATTTTGCTTCTGTAGTATCAAATATATTGCTAGAACAGTTCTGTTACAAACAAAATTCTTACGACGGGGGCGAGAATGTTCATTTGTCCGAAATAAGCTCTTAGCACGATTGTTTTGAACCGCGAGAAAACAAAAGCCCGATCGAGCTTACGGGGCGACCAAGCTAGCGGCGGTTTATTGATAAACTGCAGCTGCTCCTATATTTCCAACTCTCCCTCAACCGACACCATCCATTTCTCCTTCATCTCAACTACCCTAGTCACTTCTTACCCCTACCTCTACATCATTTTCCAAACCATTTGTTGTTATAACTTCTTCACCACTAAGTCTAACTTCAACATTCACTTCTCCACTCTCTCTATCAGATATTTGTCTCACATCCAGCATCCTACACCTACACCATTTCAACCAAAACACCCCATGCTCACTCGCTTCGAGACAGGCACATATAAACCAAAGAAAATTTTTTATCTTCACACCATCTAAACCTCACAAACTGGCCCAATCTGCTACATGCAAGTTGTTCATCTTCATTGGAGGCAAGTCATGTCAAATGAGTTTCATGCTTTACAGTGTCAAGGTACTTGGTATCTAGTTGCTGCTCCACCCAAAGCAAATATCATTGGTTGTAGATGGATCTATTTTAGATGGCTCCATTGCCACTCATAAGGCAAGACTTGTAGCTCAAGGTTTCAAATAGATGCCTCACATTGATTATCATGACACTTTCAGTCACGTTCCTAAACTCCCAACAATCAGAATTCTTCTTGCAGTAGCTCTTCATTACAACTGGCCAATGTAACAGGATATTTCTAATGTGTTTTTACACGGATCCTTACATGAAGCTGTGTACATGAAACAATCACAAATCTTTGAAGATGCTCAATTTCCCTCGCATGTATGCCTTCTTAGAAAGGCCATCTATGGCCTAAAACAAGCTCCAATGCAGTAGTATTCCACTCTATCCAATTATCTAAAGAGCAAAGCCATCTTCATGAGTACAGCTGATCCTTCTCTCTAAATTTATCAAAACAAACACATTTAGATCTACCTAGTTATCTATGTAGATGATATACTTTTCACGGGTTAGTGACTCATCAACAATTCATGCTATTCTTCATGACTTGCGGTCTGTCTTTCATCTCAAAAATATCTCAAAAGATGTCAGTGTCATTTGTGTCAAAGCTAGGAACACTCCTGTATAACAAGGATTGGGCTAAGAGAAGGGGATTAGTCTTTCTGCCATCAATTACAGGCAAAGCACTTTGTGAGCATATATATCCCTCTCGGGCAAGGGGCGGATACCTAGTCTTGTCAGAGAATCAAGTAAGCACACACTTGGTTAGAGAACGGCTCCTAAGGAAGGCTGCCATCCGATGGGTACACTCTCGACAGGTGTGTCTGGTCTAGTGACTGACAATGCTGCTTGGACGATATCAATGCATTTAGTACAGTCAAGCTGGGATTAGAGAATAAGACTTTGTTCAACAGCCACTGTGGATCTCCCTTTGTTCCAACCAACAATTAGAAGCTAAACTATACAACCTAATGAGAGAGCACCAGCTAGGCGCATAGAGATAGAGAGCTACCAGGCAAAGTCAATCAATCGCTTGAAAGCAAAGGGAGTACTTTCAGCAGCTTTTTGCACAAAGGACGATAACAAACTTCCTATGCATAGGACCACTAAAAGGGAAAGGAGTAAGCAAGTAGGTCTACAGGAGTTCCATCTTGTTTGTTCTCGTTATTTGCTTCGACACAGTGATAAGTTGTTATGAGATACCTTCAAACGTCACTATGTAAGTTAGGGAGAATAAAATTCAGATCAGTAAGGGGTGCTCCCATCCTTTTCTTTCCCGAAGTGATCTGATTGTTGATCCCTAATATGATAGCGGTTATCTGGATGACCTCTGATGACTCTTAAGCTTTTTGGTGTCCTTCTTCTTAAGCTCTTTAGTTTTCTTCTTCCTATACTCTGCAGTTTCTATCTTCCTAGAGTCTTCGGTTTCCTCGGCAACCTTGTTCTCTTCCATGGTTGTAAAGAGGGGACTTGAATATATGCCAACTGACGATTTGCAGTTCAAACCCTAGCTATGTGATTGTACCCGACAGGGGAATGAAGAAGAAACAATACTCGAGAAGCGTCTGACGGTTCCACTTACCGATGCATAATCCTAACGATTTATTTTCTGCGCGTTTAATTTTCGGTCGATTGGGCGGGATCGGGCCGGGCAACGCGATAAAAAAAAAAAAAGAAACGTTTTTTTATTTTAAGGGGGTGCAACCGGCAAATCCACGTGGCATTTTCAAATTGGAGTCCGAACACAGCTTTGTGTCCGGACTCCGGACCGAATAATTTTTCCGAGTGAAGAGGGGTTCACATGTTGGCATTAACTTGAGCACGTCTATAAAAGGTAGAATATTATATTTATATTTATTTATTTATTTATATTGTAATATTAATAAAAAATTTTATTATTTAGGACATTTGGTTAGAATTTCAAATTTGGAGGAGAATAAAAAGAGAAAAAGGGTGCGAAGCTAGAGATGGAAGATTGACCGAAGCAAACTTTGATAAGAAAATTTTGAGTTTATATTATAAATTTATATAATGATTTTGTTTAGGATTTCACAAAATAAATAACAGAAATTTAATGCTAAAATAATGTAAATTTAATAGCTAATTAAAATAGTAATTAATTAAAGTTCTATAATATAAATACACATGTTTATTTTAGGCCTCCAATTTTAGAAGAGTCGACGTCGAGACAAATCGAAGAACAAATTAATCGATATCGAGGTGAACAATCGTACTCTTATATTATGATAATATTTTATTTCTTTTAGACAAAATGTATTTACTAGTATTATTATTAGCTATATTGAAATTATTGCAAACTCAGAATTTTGAGTTAGAGTAAATTTTTGCTCATATTATAGATATCATATGTGTTCACCACATTATTTAAATTATTATAGATATTGAATGATTTATAAGTGTATCTTTTATGCAAATGGAATGAAATATATTTTTAGTAAATATGAATTTTCATAAAATATTTATATATTCACGATAGCATTGTGATAGAATCATACGTTTTATGTCTTAGCAAGAAATCTTAAGGAACACGTGCACGTAAATAAAAAATAATATTGATATTGAAGTACGTTAATTTGTACGATTTTTAGTGGTCTCTCTATAACGATTGTATAAATATATAATGATATTGATATGTTGTTAATATAGTAAATAACGTGAATGTTTATATTGACTTATTTAAAAGTAATCGACATGCATATTATTTTTTTTATAACTGTATTATTGTAGTTTAGGAGTATAAGTATTCACTAAATTTATTTAAGCTTACTATTATTTTAAATTAATATTTCAGGTTTAATTAAGAGATTAAAAGATTAGCGATAAAAGGTAAAATATTTATAGAAAATGCGAGAAACCAGTAATGAGGTAAATTTAAATATAATGTTGTAATTTGATTTGATTGGTGGCTCTTTCATTTGTAAAATAGTAAATAAATATAGAAAATTCAGTTTAGACCGTCCGACCGTTTATTCCCATTTGGGTTAGTTTCAAGCCCCGGTCAGGGTCATAACATCACATGCTGACCCTATGTCACACATTCTTATCCTCATACTCGCTCATCTCTCTTCTTGAAATTGAAGCATAAAACCCTCCTCACTCACATGCTCCCCCTCTCTCCCATCTCTATAGTTTTCCACCATTACGCACCACCCAATTCTTACAAGTCCTCTAATACGAAGAAACGGAAGTAACGAAAGGCAACTCTCTTATATGGACCAAAAATTTGTGAAGGACCTATGACAAGCACTTGCGGGGAGGGGGCATAACGAGCCCACTAATTGCTTGTCGAATAAGTGGGAAATTTGAGAATGGGAACTCTATGGAAAAGGTGTCGGCGGACGAAGAAGGGTGGAAAAAATGGAAAGTCTCTAAGGAGTTTGCGATAAAAGACTCAACGGGACCGATGGCAAGTGAATTAGAATAGAAGCTCATGATACATGAGGATTTAGTAAAATCCCGACCAAATCCTGCCACCCCTCATTCTCTCTTTCTTTCTCTCCTCTTTCTTTCTATAACTCTAATCTCTCATTCTATCTTTTTTGTCACTCTCTACTTTCTTTCCTTTCTCCCTCTCTATCTCCGATTCATTTCTCTCATCTCGTTCTCCACCTATCATTTACTCTCACTCTAGCTCTATCTATCATCGTCTTTTACTCTTTTCTTCCTTTCTCTCTATATCTCTCCATCTCTTTCTCTAATTTTTATTCTTTGTCTCTCTTTCCCCTGCTCTAAGTTCCCCGATCCTCTTTTTGTCTAACCCTCTTTCTCTCTCCCTTTCTCACTCTAAATGTAGAAAATAAAGAAAAATAAAAAAAAGGTGAAAAAAGAGGAAAAGGAGAAAAAAAATAAAAAGAGCACATCGATCTTGCAATCTCATCATCATCATAGCATCGCGCATAAAAATATAACATACAAAATAATCCACGCAACCCGACCCTTTACACGTCTTTCTCGGCCGAGGTAGAAAAATTAAGTTATTTAGCATAATTTTCTAGTGCATGTGAAAAATCATATACACCTTTCTTAGAGTAATGGGGAGAAAACGTATATGCACTTTTTTGGTGCAATGGGAGGAGACTCGAGCTGCCAAAAAAATAAATAATTAAGTTTTTTCTAACACGATAGAGAAATTTTATAGGCAAAGTTTTCATGAGATAAAAAGGCCCATAAGTGTCTTTATTGGTATGGTGGATAGAAGATCTGATTGTGGTTTCTTAAACATCACACATGCACAACTTCTTTAATGTGGTAGACCGGTCGAGACTACCAATAGATGCCCCATCCCCTACTGTTGGAAAGAAATTAAGATGTTTTGGAATTTTTCAATAATCAAACTTGAGAACGATCTTAAATAATTATCTAGATCCAATAACAAGACTCAAAAAATAAAAAATAAAAATAAAAATAATAATAAAAAACTACGATTGACATTAAATGTGTGCTCCAAGTGTCACATATCGAAATAATTGAAGAGAACAAGAACAAACAATAAAATTAAAACTTGAACTAGACTTACAAGGGACCCATAATGAACTCTGCAAGCTTGCTTATCAGCATAGAATTTTCTAATTGCACTAAAGACTCTTGAATACTTAGAGCCCTCGATAATAAACTCGACGAATTGAATAAAAGATGAAAATGAACTGAAGTTGGTTCTACTTATAGATGGAAGAATGATTCTTTAAAAGGCACTAAAATACAATCCATATACAAACAAATTATGCCTCTTTCAAAAAACTTAATGGATTGTTGACCTCATTTTAGTGAGGTTTTGGCTTCTTTCACAGTAGACCCTAGGATCCGAGACTTTAGGAGTTCAGCTACCGGCCATCCTGACGGCCTCAGTAATGGATCCTACCTGCCGTGGAGCTTCGAACCAGCTTCGACCGTTTTGTGAGGCCTCGCATGAGTGAGTCCCGACACGCGACTCATGGTTGCGAGAATTTGCGAATGCACGTGTAGAGGGCCCGAAAATGAGTTCCCATAGGGGCAGACGACCTTATTAGGTGAACCCTTCATGACTCGAGCACTCGGCACACCACAATTTGACACTTTTTTGGCCCGATAGTCGGCGAACTTGTCCGGACGACCCCGGATGACGAAACGAAGCACACGGATGCGTCCGAGACGTTGACTTTAGCTAGGAAGGATACCGTATTGCTATGGATCCGCGCCGGAGCGATCAGCACGAAAATCGATGCACGTTTTTATTTATTTAGCGAGGCTTCAGTTCAGACTTAACCCATGTTCAATTTGGTTCGAGCCGGGCTGAATTTGGGCTAATCACATCAGCTCTCCTGATTTCAAATTTTAAATTTCAAATGTGAAACAAATCACTTAAATTGACATTAATTGAATTAAATTTGAGTTTATTATTTACCTAATAAACCCCACCACACATGGAAAGCATTCAATAGCCCGCCTAATTTCTGTAACGGACATTTTTGAAGGCGCGGCTATAGTTAGCTCCGGGAGAGAGGGGGACGATCTTTGGCTCGCATCTTCTCCCCTGCACTAAGTCGCTCACCTCCGCCTGCTCTCTATCCCCGCCTGCTTGAGCCGCTCGCCTCCCTGTTCCCCGCGACAAGAAATCTCTCGCCTTCTCCCCTGCTGCGAGCCGCTCGCCCCGCTTGCTTTCTCCCGCCACCTGCTGCCGATCCTCCCCGCCCCTTACGCTCGACGTTCGCCTCCTCTCTCCCTCGCGCGAAAAAAAAACCCTCGCCGTCTCCCTGTCTGCTGCGAATCCCGCTCGCCTCCTCGACGGGCTGCTTTCCGCTCGCTCCTCCTCCCGCTCCCCTCTGCGAACCGAAATCTCCACCGCTCGACCTCGCTTTGCCTCCCTGCGCTCGAAACCGAAACCCTCGTCAGGCTCGTTTTCTTCCACTCGCCTCCCTCGCGCAACCTCCTCCTCCGCTCACCTCCTCTGCACCGAAGCCGCTCGCCTTTTCCGCGTCCAGACCCGACGCTCGTCTCTTCCCTGCTTCGCTCGCCTTTCCTGTGCCCGAAGTCGCTCGACCCTCGATCCCGCTTCTCCTGCTCCCACCTGCTCGCCTCCGCCCCTCAACGGAAATACTCGCCTCCGCGAATTGAAACTCCGGCCCGGCCTTCTCCTGCTGTCTCGCCAACGGTCGCGTTCGATCAATTCGCTCTCCCTCTCCTGTTCTTCGTTCACTCGAGCGTAAGAAAAATTGCCGCCTTTGTTTTCGTTTAATCACGAGCTTATCACTTGTTTTTACGTGATTTTTATCTACTTTATTATGATTGAGATTTACTATTTCTCTATAGTTTCAAGATTAGTATTGTGTGGATGGTTTGAAAACAAATTCAAGTGACCCTCATGTGATTAATTCCGCTAAAGCTCAATTTCAGTCCCTGTTAAGTATTTTGTGAAAGAAGGATTTTCTGTTGAGGCTTAAGCCAAAAGTTTATTCTCTTTTATTTATATCTGTTTCGTTTATGCATCAGATAGGAGACTCTGCAAATGAAAACATCTCTTATCACCTCTTACATTTGCTTCACTTCGGTACCTCTTGCCGATGATAACAAGGTTTCGCATTTTCTATTGGGTTTGAGCATATGATTGTTGTTTTTTTTTACTTGAGAAAATTTACATAGATACCACTCGATTCTTACTATATTTACATGTCCAACACTTATATTTTAATTTTTACATATGTACAATCTTGCTATGCATGAAATGTTGTATTTCACTTTTTAAAGTTAAAATGGTAGTAACTTCGATTCATATGAAGTGCTTGATTGATATAAATGAAAGAAAAGCAAAACTTAAATGTCAGAAATGTAAATGCATAGAAGTTGTGGTATGAATGTGAATCTTCCTTCAATTAAAACATTCTCGATGCTCTTCTTTGCCTTTTTGTTTTGGTTGTATTGATTGTTAGAGGTATTAAATGATGCTTGAAGGAGGTTTCTATAAAATGTTTGGGTCAAATTGTTTATGGCTTCGGAGTCTTTGTACGTTGTTTTGGGCTTATTCAAATGTATAGTTTGAAACCGTTCGGGGGCTTATTTTCTTTGCGATCTTTGAAGTGTTTGGCGGCTGATTTAAATGCATTTGATAGGAGCCTTTAAATGCTAGTCTTTTGCGCTAATTAAATGTTGTTTATTGCGGTAGTAAGCCGTAGGAGAGGCTGTTTAGCTGTTTGAGGCTGCTGGCTATAGCTTTAAGTGCTTGTAGGTGCTTTGTAGAAAGCGGTACTTCTTTGTGTGAGAAGCTGATAAGTGCTGTTTGGGGATTTTAAAAGTCTGTTGTTTGAGTCTGGAAAACTGCTGTGAGAAGGCTGCTTGGAAGTCTTTGTTAAGTCTTTGTCTAGTGTTTGGGATGGGCTGTTAGGTGCAGAAATCTGCTTGTTAGGAGCTTAGAAAGTGCTGTCCAATTGCTTGTAAGTGTTGTTTGGTGTAATTAAATGCTATCTAGTGGCTTGTGGTTGCTTGCTTGGATCATTTGGAAGGCTGTGGGAGAGTTGGAGGAAGCTTGAAATTACTATTTGGAATAGTATAAATGTTGTTCGGAAGAGTATAAATGCTTTGCTCGGTGATAAAAAATTGTTGTTTAGTGTTTAAAGCTGCTAATTGGTGATAATTAAACTGCTTGTAAGTGTTGGGAGAGCTTTTGGGATATTGTGAGAGTTTATTTGGTATTATTTGGAACATAGTTGTGTTGTTTGGGACATTTTGTGGGTCGATTTTGACATGGTTTTTAATACTAGTTTGGGCCTGATTTTGGCATTTGTTTCGGGGTGATTTTGAAAGTGTTAGCTCTTGTTTTGGGGTTGAATTTGATGATTATATTTATTGTTTTGGGGCCGGATTTGGAGAGCCTTATTTGCGTTATGGGTTTCGTCGATTCTTATTTCGACATTTTTTAGACCAGATTCACTTTCTTGTTTTCCCCTTTTCGGCTTTCTTAGTTTTTGGGAGTGGGTCGGCCTCCTCTTTCTTTTGTTTTATTTATTTTTAAACGGTTAAGTCACGAAAGGGAATTTACGATTTAAACTTGAGGAAGGGTAAATCGCTCTTAATCGCTCCGACATGAGTCGCGGCGTAGGTTTCATAGACGCTAGAGTGCACGCCACAGGTGAAGAACTCACCCGCCTGTCCTCGAGCGTAGAGCTACCAGACGCCTAAGTGCACGCCCAGGTGAAGAACTCACCCGCTGATCCTCGGCGTAGAACTCCAGACACAGGAGCACGCACAGGTGAGAGTCGCTGCACTGATCCTCGGCGTAGGCTTCCAGACCACTAGGAGCACACCACAGGTGAGAGTCGCCGCCTGTCCTCGGCGTGAGGCTTCACAGAGTTGGGAGCACACCGCTTAGGTGAGGAGTCCGCACTGTCCTCGACGCAGAGCTTCACGAGAGTTAGGAGCACACGCCTAGGTGAGAGCTCGTCCACCTCGCGCCCGAATACATAGTGGACCAAGTACATGACCTGATTCGCGAGGCGATTAAGACACTGACGCGGGGACGCACTCGGAGGCGTGGTTCGCGATTCACTGATTAAATCGATTGTGGAATTCTCGAAATGACGCAACGATAATGAAACCGATGCACGGGATTTGAGCTGCGAACATTACGCTTGAATCCTCCGGCGATTGGGGACATTTGTTTTGCCACATATGAATCATCGGATTCGGTATAAGTCGAGGTACTGAGGTGGCGAGGCGATGATAATGCTTTATGTGTCTTATACGAGGGATACGAGGGGTTCGAGGGATGATTAGAATAGTATCTCTTACCTCGAGGACCCTGATAAGGGAGAGAAAATGACCAGGTGATCTTATTCGCCGACTCTTGGTGAGATCGTTTCCCAGACGATCTTAGGTCGTTAGTAGTCACAAGCACGATTAAGTGGTAGCACAATGGATTATTATTTTACAAAAAATAAATAAATAAAACAAAAATCTCTTTTCTTTGTTAAAAAAGAATACTCGCATAAAGCTTAAACAACAACTTTTGCGTGAAAATCGAGAGAATTTTCACATAAAATATATAAATGTCCGTAGTTAGTCGCTTGGATTGGGTTAAGGATACCCTCACTCAGATCGTCGGGTTAGCGGCTCTTATCCGAGGCAGGAAGCTACAGTGCCAGCTACGAGCCCGCACTCTCGCGATGTCTTATCACCGGTTCCGATCTTTCGTATGTGACTACGAGTTTTGCTCGCGATTTATACGACTTGTTTTTACTTTTTCGACTTTCGTGTCGGGTTTTCTTGCTCTGCTTACTTCTCTGCGAGTTTATTTAAATCGCTTGCATAAATCGTACATGCTCTGCAATACTAATCATACGACGGTAGAAGATGCCAGAGTACGCATTTACATTTTAAGATGCTTACGATTTCGTTTGTCTGCTTTCTTTGCACTTTCTTTCAAATGACTTTTATTTGCCAACGATTTACTTTCTGCGTGCAAGCGAAAACAACAACATGACACGAAATATTGAAACACATTTGACAAAGCCTTTTGAACCGTAGACACTCAGGATCATTACTTGACGAGGAGCGTGGAACGAACCACGAGCGAAGGTGGTCGACATTCTACAACAACATCTTGTGGAGCTTGGATTGAGCGACAGAGGATGTTCGCGATAAAACCTTCACAGTTTAAATAACAACATATAGGGCTTCGAGGTAGTTCGCCCGCCTTACGTAAGCCCTCACTCTCCTCTTTGAAGCTTACGTGCGGCCAGGTGTTGCGCGGCGTAAGTCTGTAACACGACTTTAGATTACGAGGTCGTTGTACGATACGACGTAAACCTACATATCTCTGTAGTTATTTGCATAACTGGGTATTATGCGAATGTAAGTCCGAAATAATAAAATTGACGGAGTTAAACGACTAATTAGCATCGTCTCAGCAACGGCCGCACGGTAGGATAGTTGGGAAGTCGTTGGGGTTAGGGGCATCGATCCGCTCGTTGTTCGCGAGCGGCTCGTGTTCGGCTCGCTAAGCGACTCGTGTTCGGCTCGTTCGTTAAGCTACAACGAGCCGAACACGAACAAATTTCTAAGCTCGAAATGTAAACGAGTCGAACACGAACAAAAGTTTGTTCGCTCGTGTTCGGCTCGATTTGGCTCGTAAATAAATAAATAATTAAATATATATATATATATATATTCATAAATTTAACTATTATAAATTATAATTATTTAAATTAGTTGTGAAAAATATTATTATTTTTTAAAATTAAATCATACTGAATTTATTATTAAAATTACTTATATAAATATTATATTTACATAAGATAAATTATAAGTTTAATATTATAGGTATAAGGTACCGTATACCAACAAAACCCTAACTCCCCACTCCAGCGCCTCTCGGTCTCGAAACTTTTGTTCGGCTCTTCTCCTCTCTTCTCCTCGCCGCAGTTAAGGTTTCTCTTCTGGAGTTCGGTTCTTCTCTACTTCCTCTCGGACGGTCGATTGCTCCATTTTTTGCTTGGTAGCTCGATATTCTTGCTTGGTTGCTTGCTTGCTGCTTGAAAATCGCGAAAAGATTCGAGCGTGAATCGCTTAGAGTTTGTCTTTTGTGTTCTTCTTTGAGTATCTTCTTCCATATCGCACTGGAACGGTCGCTTACTCGGTATTCTTTCTTCGTTGCGTGATCTTCTTGCTTATTTGCTTGGTTGGCTTCGAGGTATTTTCTTGCGGCACTTAGGCTTAGAGGTATTTTCTTAGGAGTATTTTCTTCGTTGCGTGATCTTCTTGCTTATTAGCTATTAGCTTTATTAGTGTTTGTGTTGTGATTTGGCTATTACCTACAGATGCGGTTTTTTTTAGTTTTTTTGAACTTTATTAAGGCTATTAGCATTTGTATTGGAATGGAATCTATGGTGGAATCACTGCCGATCGGAGTCTTTATATCTCGATCTTGTTTTACATGTGATGATTTTTTTTCTTTTGGTTTGTAGAGTTAGGATGTCTCTATCATGATTGCACGCAGAAGTAGGAGCGAGAAAAATGAATTGCCTCAATGGTCATTACGTATGATTTTTTGCTAAATATTTGAATCATGCTTGACATGCTCTACATTCGAGTCGTATTGAACCTTTACCTTAAGATCGTTGTGTTCATTCGGAATGGAAAGAGATTTACATATGTTTTTTGTCCGGGCTTACGTTGAGTTGGGGCATTTACATATATATCACCCAATTCCTATGTATTTACATATCTAACACTTAAACTTTGTTTCTTTACATTTATATCACCCAAATCTTTAATATAATATCACCATTTTCATCCATAAAGGTGGTATGTTTGTAAAAATTTAAGTTTATGTGTTAGATATGTAATTACATAAGAATTGAGTGTTGTGTATAAAAATCTTTATGAAGTGTACAAATATGAAGCATTCTCTATAATATCTTTGAATATCTCTTTATCTTTAATAAAGAGATTCAATACAATGTGTCTTTACGGTTCAGTATTGCGCTTTAGATTATAATTTTTACTATTTTTATAGGCATGCGTCTTTGTGAAGTATCATTTGTTCTTGGATGTATTAATGCTATTTTTATGGGCATGCGACTTTGTGGTGTGCATGGGCTTAATATGTTTAAGAGCAAAAGTGACAATTTGTCGATGGAAGATATTTTGAATGAGTTGTTTCATTTCGATTTGCTTGTTTAAATTGATGCTTGAATATGTGTTTTCGATTTCATGAAGCGTACAAATATGTGCAGGATAAATCCTTCACAATCGAATCATCCGGCAATAAGTTGCTAGATGTTACGGAAGCTCATAATAGTAGCGAAAATGTCATTCTTACTTTAGAAAACAACGAGCCGAAACGATTGCATGCCGATCTTTGTCCTTGATAACAAAAGTGAAGATGCTTGCTATTAAAAAGAGTAGGAAGAGGAAGTCGGCGGTGTGGGAGTATTTTACGGAGGCGACATTACCGATTAAGGGGTCCCGACTTCTTTTGCAATGCATATGTTGTCGATCTAAATTTCAAAAATCTAAAACAGGAACTACTTCTCAACTTATATGTCATGTTAGAGAGTGTGGCCAAATTAAAGCAAAAAACAAGGAAGCCAGTGATCTTCTTGAAAAAAGGCAAAAATTGTTAAATTTTATGCCAGTCGATGTTGATGTAGACGATGATATCCCCATATTTCATGATCCAAAAAGCTACGATCAACATAAAGTGAGAGAGATAATTGTTAAAATGATTATCGTGCACGAGTATCCATTTAATATTGTTGAGCATACCGATTTAACATTCTTTTGAAATTATTGAATCCAAATTATGCGAAAGTTTCACGGAATACAATCAAAGCTTGATTGTATGAAGATTTATGAGATTGAAAAGACAAGTTTGAAAAAACAATTTATGGATATTCACGGGTTTTCTTTAACGTCGATTGTTGGACTTCAATCGAACTATTGGATATATGTGTCTAACATGTCACTTCACATTGATCATTCTTGGAAGATGCGAAACGAATCATTAATTTCGTTGAATTGGATCCACCACATACGAGTACGTTCATTTGTGATGTGATTTCTCATTACTTGTTAGATTGGAAGATACATGATAAAGTATTTACTATCACTTTAGAACAATCTTAGTAATAATGATGTTCTTCTTAGCTTGTTCTATTCAAATTTTATGGCGAGAGGAAAAGCTGCATTTTAAGGGTCATTTCTTTCATGTTCGTTGTTGTGCGCATATTTTAAATCTTATGGTGCAAGTAGGCTTAAAAGAGATTCATGATATTGTTTATAATGTTAGAGAGGCTATCAAGTATATCAGAAGTCACCGACGAGAGTTACATAAGTTTGTTGATATAGCCAGAACAATTAGGGATATCAGCAATGAAAGGGTTTGTGCGTTGATGTTCCAACAAGATGGAACTCGACATTCTTAATGCTTGAATGCTGCTATTATTTTTCGTAATGTGTTCACTCACTTTGCGGATCGAGATAATAGCTTTAGTTGGTTGCCTTCGGATTTAGAGTGGGATAAATATGAAAAAATCGGACAATTTCTTGTTGTTTTTAATGATGTGACGAAAATGATTTACGGTAGTTCTACCTACGTCAAATATTTTTACGCACGCCATTATGCATATAAAGAAATTGTTGATTGATAAGTCAACGTCGTCGATGAGTTTAAAAGAAACATGGCTCTTGCAATGCGAGTTAAATTCGATAAATATTGGGGTGAGTGTGATCTCCTCATGTCTCTAGCGAGTTGTTTTAGACCCTCGATTGAAAATAAAGTTCATCGATTTAGTTTTGCCGGTTGTACACATCGGTTGAATCGGACTCAAAAATCCAACAACTTGAAAATGTTTTGTGGGATATTTACAATTCTTATGCAAGCAATATTGCTAGTTCAGGTCTACGAATGATAATGTTTCGAAGTTGTCTAATGATTCTATTAATTACGAACGTTTTAATTGCATGCTCGCATTTGCGATTTTGTTGTTGCAGGCGGATTCTATTCGGCCATCAAAATCGATCTTCGAGTGTATCTCGAGGAGGGACTTTATTTGGCGAATGATGAAAATTTTGATATTCTTGAGTGGTGGAAGTTGAACACTCTCAAATATCCATGTTTGTCCAAAATGGCTAGAGATATATTATCGATTCCAATAACGACGGTTGCTTCGGAATCGGCATTTGAGATACGGTGGAAGAGTGCTTAAACGATTTTAGAAGTTCACTCTCGGCTTGATACGGTGAATGCATTAATATGTTCTTCTAGTTGGATTAGATCTTCAACGAGTGGTTTTAAAACTCCTTTGGTAATTTACTATGAATAATTGGTTTTAGTGTGTGTGTACCTTACATGTTATATTCTTATTGTTGAACTTTAAATTATCTTTTGTGTCGGCAAGAGTTAATGGAGGAGGAACAACTTCGGGTGGCTTTACCAAATTAATTTGATAGAAGGTTCGAACATGTTGATTCGACCACTAAATGTTGGCACTTCTTCTAATTGAACTTTGGAGATGTTTTGTTGGGGGACTATATTATTATTTGTTCTTTGAACTTAATTGTTGTATTATTCTTTGAACTTAGTTTTCCTTTGATATTTCATATTTGGTGTTTGATGACAAGAGTTTCCATGAATTTGGGAGACTATGCAGATACGGGAGACTATGCTTACTAATGTTTACAGCAAATACAGGAGACTATGCATAAATTTGTTTATATTGGCAATAATGTTACGTTGGGAACTTTGCTTACTAAAGGATGGTAATATAGTCATTGAAGGATGGGTTTCCTTTGACACATGAAGAACATTTATTCTTAATCTTAATTTTGGAAGGCAACACGAGTTTGCGACCATTTTAAGGTAAGAGTATATAAATTTGATTGAAGTGAGTATTGTTAATCTTAATTTTGGAAGACGACATGTGTTTGCAACCATTTTGAGATAACAATATGTAAAGATGCCTAAACTTGACTTCTCTTCTAGATCCGGGATTATCGCCTTTTTGGCCCATAGTGCGGGTGGTATGTCTTCTACTGGCATTTGCTTTGGCGTAGCCATGCCTTCGATTTTTACCTTAGTATGTTAAACAAATAATTTGTTGATTTTTGGGCCATGTGGTGTGGGTGATGTATTTTGTTGATGATATTTAGACTTTTACTTGAGTATTCTTGTAATGATTGAATGGCTTTGATGCCGTAAAGAACCTTTACGAGAAAGAGAAGATGAGTTGAAAAATGAGCCTGAAGAAAGATAAGTGGAAAACTCTCTTTTAGTATGATCATTAGTTCTTTGTCTCATTATTTTGGTGATATTTGTTTCTTCATAATAGGTACATCTGTTTTGTTACATTGCTTAGCATCCAGATTCGAAGCTTCGAGTGTGGCTTACAAGAACGAGAGTTACGAGTATCTTGTAGAAGTAATGGGTTGTAGCCTTGTGTTTGAGATTTTATATTCGATCGTTCCTAGGATTTAACGGTTTTTAGATTGTAACCACTGTTGAAATTTACTATATACGGGTTCACGGGATTTTCTAAATCCTATTATCTTGGACAACCATTAAAAAGGTGAGCCATAAGAAAGTTAAATGCATAAGAGTTCGAGTGGTATGTATATAAATCTTTCTTTATTTTATTTTTAGATTTACGTTCTTGTTCTACATTAAGGAAGTGATGACAATAGATCATTTACTTTGAGCTTAAGCTAGAATTATTTAGTTTCGGTGCCTCTTTAATTCTTATCATCTAAGTTGTCATTATTCACGGAGGAGCTAGCTTTTTATTCCTCGTTGTCTTGGTCGAAATTCAGTTTTTTGGGGGGCATTTACATACATAGCACTCGATTGCTATGCATTTACATATCTAACATCTAAATTTTGTTTTTTACATTTATACCACCAAAATCTTTTGTATCTCCTAAAAAATACCACCTTTTTAACTTCTAAAAAGTTAATACACCATTTCATGCATAGATAAGGTGGTATGCATGTAAAAATTGAAGTTTAGATGTTCGATATGTACATATATAAGAATTGGTGGTATGTATGTAAAACTTTGTTTTTTTCTTTTTTACTCTAAATGATATTGATTATTTTTTGCAGGTTCTGCAGGTTGTTATATACGTATTTTTACCCTTGAAAACTTGCTTTGTCTTTTGTATTTTATTTCAGTATTAAAGGTGATCTGTAAAATTTAACTTCAACTTGGTTCTTCTCCTCCATTTGGGCGTTATTTTCTTTCCCTTCATAATATTTATTAAATGAGAAGACTTTTGATATAATATTTATTGCTTCAGTTTCTATTTTTTTTTCAGATCTTGCGCTTGGAGTTTGATCATTATCATGTTAAATGAGAAGGAACAATTTGCGAAAGATTTCGCTTTATCGATGGTCTTATCGCGCGCAATATAAATATATTTTTTTTCACTGCATCGCAGTGGCATTTGAGGAGCTCCTTAAGGCTTCTTCATTTTTATTTTAAATTTCATGTATTTTTTTATTTTTTAGGTTTATGTAAAAATTAAATGTAATTTTTATTGTAATCTTTCATGTAATTTTTATTTACATTTTTGTATTCTTGTTTAATTTGTGAATTGTAAAATTTTATTGGAATAAAGTTATTATCATTACGTAAAATTTTGTATAAGAAAATAATATTTTTTTGGAAACTTATTGTTAAATTTATTCTTGAAATTTGTCTCGAATTAAATTATAAATAAAAACGAGTTTTTTTAGAAAATTTCTTAATTTATTTTATTTTAAAAAATTAATTATTATAATAATTTTATATTCTAACGGACGATTTCGAGCCGAACACGAGTCGAACACGAACACGAATATATTTTTCGAGCCGAACACGAACACACTCTTCGCGGCCGATTTCGAACACGAGCCGATTTCGAGCCGAGCCGATTTCGAGCGAGCCGAACACGAGCCTACCACGAGCTCGCTCGAAGCTCGGCTCGTTCTACGGCCACAAGTGGGGTTCGCCTCGGATACGTGACATCCCTACCTTTCTCTTCGCTTTGGACTCACGAAAATACGCATTCCCATTTGAGCCGCTCACTTGCTTTCCCGTCTGCGCAGTGAACTCTAAACCTGGTGCTTGAAGACGAACCACCGTCATTATCGAGGTTTTCTCAAGTGACACCGGTCATTTGAGATGTAATTAGCTTATAGGAGCTTGCCTTTATAGGGAACTTGGAACAGGGTAAAATAAACGCTTACACTAGTTTTTACATTAGGTAGGGGAAGCTTGTCGGTCGCACGTAAAATGTTCGCGAGATCGAAACGGATGTCACGAGTGCTTTTAGTACGTATGATTGGGTCTCTAGTCGCGGGATACACTAATCTTTCGAGAAGGTGTATCATTTGTGACACGAGACACGATTATGCGAAGTGCTGGACAAAATGAGATTCGGGCGGTCTCATTTTTCAAAATTAAAATACATTTATTTTCAAAGCTATTTTGAAAATCGTATACGTTTTTATATTAAACTAAATCGCTGAATTTTTATATTCTTTTAAAAACAAAAAAAATTTTGGTGAACAAATTACGGCGACTCCGTGAGGGCTAGGTTCTCTACCGTTTTGATCGGGGAGGTTTTGTCTTCATACATCGGCGGTGAGCCGATGTCCCTCGTGGGCGGGTTTATTGTTCTTCGTTGACATCTTGTGCTCATGTCTTCCTTGAGCCGGTATAGTCGGCTCTTTTGGATACAGAGCCATCCGTTTAATCAGTTATTAAACGAGTGGTTCGAGAATCCTTAGGGTTTAGTGGGGTGGACCCGATAGGTGTGGTAGGTTAGGAGCGGTTTATCGAAACGAGTTCGATGCGATGTTAAACTCCTTCCAATCTCGGACCGGGTCCTACATTTCATTCCTCTTTGAGTTTGACTTGTTGTGAACAGAGTTAAATTGAAATTTCTCTCTCACGATCCTCCATTTAAGCTCCGACGAAAACACAAAAATTTGAGATAGAATTCACATGAGTAAATTCGCGGGATACCCGGTTTAAAAGACAAAGTGTGTTTACTTGAGTACCTCACGTGAAATAAAAAGCATGGGACATCGGCGGCCTTTGGAAATTCTTGAATGACGGGAACGAATGTCTTCGCGAAGTTGATCTTTTCTTTCGCCACCGGAATGGAGTTTATTATTAGCAGAAGCGAAATTTGCTGACTTAGCGATCATTAAGTTTGGACGAGGATTCGAAGATATTGAAGCCAGAGTTTGGGGATGTCGCCGTCGCGATGAAGGAAACCTGAAACGGACGAGTTCGTTGAGCCTGTTGTGGAATTCAACATGAAGTCTACTAAGGAATTCCCCTCTCCGAAAAGGGTGTTGGTTGAAAAGAACCCTACTGTTGCTGTAAAGTCTGCCGCTAGGAATGTTGGGACTACTCCCAGGTCTGTTTTTTCCTTCTACCACCGGATTCACGGCTCTTCGCGTCGGTTGCTCCGCTAAACGAAGGGAAGAAGATTCTATACAAAGAAGTGTCAGTCAATGCTTTTGCCCCGCCATTTTCCGTATTCGAGATTGGGTCCAATTCAAGTTCCGTGCGACTGACTAAGACACAGGAAATGAGGTGCAACAGGAAGATTCTAAATGTTGAGAAGGCGAAAGCCGCGGGCGCGCTACTGCGGCACCGTCTTCGGTCATATGAGGCGGGATTACGTGAGGCCTCACCTCTACTCGGGGGAGTAGGTTTCACCGGTTCTCGCTACCTACGGAGAGGATGGAGTCTATAAGGTTGCCACTACGTTACCGCCACCATCTCTCCATAATGGTCAAGATCGATGACAACGTTCCGAGAGCGATGCGAGACGAGTGACGGGAATTGACAAAGACAAGCGATCATGGCGGGATTTCCCGACCTTCTCGGCAATACGGTCGAAAGTCATTCCGGCGGGAGGCCGAACGGATGGATGAAAGACGGGGGTTCACTTGTAGCCAACGAGTTGAACAAAGTATATTCTTTCGAAGAAGTTGTAGCAAAGATGTTCGGGGATTTATCGAGAATCCTAAATTTAGATTAAGAGAGCGAAAGCCGGATGAAGTTGACAAAAAAGACCATCCTAACTACTGCCCCTACCACAGACTGCTCGGACACACTATAGAAAACTGTATCAGCTTCAAAGAATGGCTTGAAAAGAATCTTAAGAATGGGAGGATAACTATCCCGAAAGAATATTTGAGAGAACACGAAAAGGTTCAATCGATACGATTTCGATCGAGCCAATTGTTCCACTTGACTTCCACATGATTACACCAGTACTCGACGAAAAAAATGATGTTGATAAGAAACCTCCAACTGACCTTAAAGTTATCAAAGGATACTCGATCGAGGCTAAGTTGGAAAAACTTCGAGCCGACATTGCACGACTGTCTGAAGAACAAAGAAAAGATATAGGTGATGAACCCTACGATCCGTCAGATTATGTGATGGAAGATTTCGCAGAAATTCTTGTTATTGAGACTAGAGCCTCATCATTACTGCGTGATGCTCCATCACCCGATGAGGAGAACATCGCTGATAAGTGGCAATGTGTCATTCAACAAAGAGATGAACAAATCATAGAAATGGAAAAGAAAATGGAGGAAATGATGGCCACCGTGGCCACTTTACTAAAATAGGCCTCGATCACCGGGACGGCGCTTTTAGAGGCGGGCCGACCGGAAATCATTCATTTTGCGGATGAAAAGAAAGAGTCGACACGAACACAATACCGGAAAAGGACATCGAACAAATGATTGAACAACGAGTGAGAGAAGCCACGACTCGATCAAACGGGGGCATTGATTCTAAAGGGTAGACCTACACCGGAAGAATTTGATGCTAGTCCGATACCCAAGGGCTTCGTACCACGGTCGTTCGAAGACATTTGATGGGATGGGAAACCCCGACGGCATGTTGCACACTTCGAGCAAGTTCTTCGCGACGCGGGGGGTAGTGATGCGTTGTTGTGTCGTCGATTTGTGAGCGATCTTTCGGGAATTGCTTTTGGTGAGTACGGCGAACTACCCGATGACTCGGTGAAAACGTTTGCGGAGTGGAAGACCTCTTTGTTAAGCGGTTCGGTGGAGCTAAACACCGTATCACCATCGGTGATCTCGTGGTGGAACGACGGAAGTCGTCGAAACATTGATAGGCTATATTACGCGATGGAGAAATTTGAGCGTGAAATGTGAGCCATGACTCCGAAGCGACATGCGGTTGAAATGCTTCTAAAGAGCATCCATGGTCAGGTGGGTTTCTTACTCGAGGATTCACCATCGAGACATTCGAGAAGCTGCTTAAAAAGGTCGGGAATCTCCAGAAGAAGCTCGACGACTTGGTTTTCTTGAGAAGGTGGGAAGTTAGAACCATCGAAGATATCGAGAAGAAATTTGGGACGATAGCAGTGGTTGGTAAGGGCAAGCGACAGTTGCATATACAAGCCGAACAATCTCAACAGATCTACCAACGTCCTCGACAGAATGATCAGCAATCATTTCAGCAGAAGTCTTATCCAACAGATGGGGGGAGACCCTCGAACATAAAGAATCGTTTGAACAAAATATATCCTTTCAAGGATGAAGCAGTAGAACAAATGTTCCGAGTACGATAAAGAAACCGACTTGAGCTCCACGAGCAGAAGAAACCGGACGAAGTTGATGAAAAAGATCATCCAGAATGTGCCATATCACGGGCGATCGGACACACCATAAAAGATTGTTTCACTTTTAAAGATTGGCTTGAGGAGAATGTCGAGAATGGGAGCATAACGATCCGGAAGAATATTTGAAAAGAACACTGAAAAAGGTTCATCGATATGATTTCGGTCGATACCGAGTGTTTCGATTGACTCCGATGCTGGTGACGAAGGATGAAACATCTCTTGATCCATTATTGTACTACTTTTGTTTTTGAAATGAATATTAATGGTATCGATGTTTGTCGTCCTTCCTCTCACCATGATAAAATTAATAAAGAACTTGTTGTTTTTGCAAAGCATTCGATGTTTGGAAAGCATGGTTAACAAAATGTTGAAAATTTCAATGAGGAAAACAATGAAAAAGTAATCAAAGATAAAAAATTTCGGCGTTGTGATGAAATTATGATTTAAGGGGAAAATAAAATTAATGCCGCAATATTTAGGTCCTTCGATTTAAAAAATTTCGGACGGGGTCACAAGTAAAATTGAAATAAGTCGGTGCGATTATAATACGAGTAATCGATTGAGGATATCACGAGACTTTTAATCCTCTGCTAAGTGGTAGGTCACGACCTTCGAACGAGTTATAATATCTCGGGATTTGTCTTAAGAAATATTTGAGAATTGTTAATCAGGGGAGTTCAGACATTCAAAATCTTTAAATTATGTTATACCAGATATAGTAATTCCCAGAAAACAAAAGGAGCAAAGAAAATAGAAAATAAAAAAAAGTGTGAAGATCTGAGAAAAAGCTTGAGGTGGACATGAAATCAAAAAAATTGGTGTCTCAATTCAGACATTCAAAATCTTTAACATGTGATCGCAGGATATAGTAATTCTCGAAAAAAAAAAAAAAAAAAAGAAGAAAAGCTCCCGGGAAGAAGCTTGAGGTGAGCGATCGAAAATTGGTGTTTGAATTCTCCACTGAATTAACAAAACTTGAAAGATGTCATGGAAATTCTTGAAATATTATACTCGGGAAAGAGTTAAGTGATCTTGTGTCTTTTAAGTCGTTATTAATTGTCTCGGAAATATCATTGAGAGATGAAAAATATTTAAATCACGTAGACTAAATTCGAATGCTTGAGCACGCAGAAGAAAGGATTAAAGAAAGGCTTATGTTATTAGCAAATTAATGAAAATTCTACTACGAAGTCATATCTTTCGATACTCGGAAGATTCTACTCTAGAACTTCGATTCGAAGAGTATCGAAATGGTTTCTCAAACCTTTGCTGAGCATCTTTACAAAATGTTCGTGATAAAGAAGCGGCAGCTAGCTATGAACGAAGCTACAAAATACGGCACTTTCAGCTATGATGTCCTTCGAAATAGCACATCTTTATGTGTACTTGAAAGAATACTAATTTTGATAGTACCATAAAGAATGGGTTGTTTTTACACATGTCTCTGCCTCGAAGATAGTGTGAACATCTTTACAAAATCGGTGATAAAGAAAAGGCGGCTGCACGACGGATCTCAAACTACGGCCTTTGGTGTGATGTCTACTATAAATAGCACATCTTTATGTGTACTTGAAAGAATACGATTCGATAGTACGCTCAAAGAATGGGTTATTTTTTCACATGTCTTCGGTCGATGGATAGTACGTCGAAGTGCTTGCGCATCATGAGGGTTTCGAAGACGAAACCTTGTCTTTAGAAGCACCAATGACATCTTTGTCACGGGCGGGTCCGAAATCAACAACAGTACATGACAACATAAAACTCCCGAAAACTTGATGAAAATCGCATCATGCAAGTGACAAAAAAATGAACTCGGCATCAAATCAAAACAATCAAAAAATTCGAAATCGAAATCGAAATTTGAACTTCGAATTCCGACACTGGATATGTTGAGTTTCCTCGACCCATCCCACTAGTGTCGCTTCTCTCGGCCTGAAGTTTCCGTCCACAGGAACTCTGGGTCCTCTTCCTCGAGCGGAGAAGGTTAGCTAGCTCTATTTACATAGAACCACGCTCTTCCTTGTCTTTTGTCCGGTGTGAATGATGGTTAGCTGGTTCCGTTGATATGGAACTGCACCTCTTTTCAGAAGGACATTTTCTTTGATCAGATCTTGAGTTGGATGTGAGTCCTTGGCGTTCCTCCTCGATCGATTTCTTTCGGTTGACATTTTTTACACAACTCTCCTCGATTCCACGAGTTTCATAAGATTTCCACAAATTTCTCACGAATTCATCAATTTCGAATCTTTGTGGAGTGGAGTAAGACCACTTAAATGGATGTTAAGGCTTCCCGACTCCTTGCCTCTTAGGATGGATGTAAAACCTCCCAAGTGGATGTTAAGGTTTTCCTTCATAATGTGGTCTTTTCAAATCTTTGTGGAGTGGAGTAAGACCCGCTTAAATGGATGTTAAGGCTTCAACTCCTTCTTGCCTGCTTAGGATGGATGTAAAACCCCCAGTGGATGTTAAGGTTTTCCTTCCTAATGTGGTCTTTTCAGAATCTTTGTGGAGTGGAGTAAGACCCGCTTGATGGATGTTAAGGCTTCGCTTCTTCTTGCCTCTTAGGATGGATGTAAAACCCCCAGTGGATGTTAAGGTTTTCTTCTCTAATGTGGTCTTTCATAAGTTCAAATTTCATCTTGGATCGGTATAAGTCCTCCTCAATGGATGTTAAGGCTTCGATTCTTTCGTTACCTCTTAGGTTGGATGTGAGTCCCCACTTCGGCGGATGTTAAGGCTTTCTTTCCTAATGTAACAAATTCAGATCTTACTCTTGGATGCTGTATAAGACCGCCTTGATGGACGTTAAGGCTTCGACTCCTTCGTTACTCTCTTAGGTTGGATGTTAGTCCACCTTGATGGATGTTAAGGCTTTCCTTCCTAATGTAATAAATTCGAATCATTTTTTATTTCTTCGAATTCAAATCTTCGAGGATCGGTGTGAGTCCCTATACGGATGTTAAGGCACGATTCGTCGAATTCAAATTTTTTTTTCAACAAATTCAAATCTTCGAGGATCGGTGTGAGGCCCACATACGGATGTTAAGGCTACAGTCCCTCAATTCGAACCTGCGAAGATCGGTGTGAGGCCTCACGTGTGGATGTTAAGGCTTAGAATCCTTGAATTCAAATTTCAAGATCGGTGCGGGGATTCGATTCCTTTAAATTTTACAAATTTTCCACGATTTCAAAAAAAAAAAAAAAAAGTTCGAGGATAGGAGTAAGACCCCCTTTGATGGATGTTAAGGCTTCGAGATCCTTGAATTCAAATTTCGGGGTCGGTGCGGGGATTCGGACTCATTCGAATTCCGTAAAACGATATCGACACAAAACGAGTCGAAACGACATTCGAATTTGAAAGCTCGACACTCGGCCCTCGACACATTTGGGATAAGGTTCGGCCACTATTCTTTCTCGGCACGTTTGGAAATAGGCTCATTCTATTCTTTCTAGGCACATTTGGGAATATGCTCATGCTTATTCCTTCTCGACACATGTTGAGAGAGGTTTAACCCTCATCCTTTCTCGGCATATTTGTACATTTGTGATATGTTCGGTTCTAATCGTTTCGATTCTGACCGCGACACTCGCTACAATCACGATAATCTGCAGAGACGACGATTCGACCAAGCAACACATCATATTGCAAATCCTTTCATCATCCCCAGCAGAAACTTTTAAAGATCTTCAATTGCTCTTGTCTTTGGGTTGGGGGTCCCCAGTGGAAAGCCCTAACTCAAATTTACTCCGACTCTGAATCAATTTCTCTGAGTGTGACATGCTTACATAGTCTCCTAGTCGTGTTGATTGCTTCGGTCGGCTTACCAATACGCGCGGTGTGCGACGACCGCCACGCACACTGTGGGGAGTCGCTTTTGTTGACCTCATTTTAGTGAGGTCTTGGCTTCTTTCACGGTAGACCACTAGGATCTAGCTTTAGGAGTTCGCTGCTTGGCCATCCTAGCGGCACTAGTAATGGATTCCTACCTCCAGTAGAGCTTCGAACCACTTCTTGACCCATTTTGTGAGACTCTCGCATGAATAGTCCCGACGCTCGACTCACAGTTTGCGAGAGCTGAGGACTAACGTGTAGAGGGCCGAAAATGAGTTCCGATAGGGGCGGACGACGCTATTAGGTGAACCGCTTCATGACTCGAGCACTCGGCGCACTACACGATTTGACACTTTTTTGGCCCGATCGTCGGCGAACTTGTCCGGACGACCCGGATGACGAAGCGAAGCACGCGGATGCGTCGGGACGTTGACTTGGTTCAGGAAGGATACCCGTATTGCTATGGATCCTGCACGGAGAGATCGACACGAAAATCGATGCACGTTTTTATTTATTTAGCGAGGCTTCGATTCGGACTTAACCCATGTTCGATTTGGTTCGGTCGGGCTGAATTTGGAATTTAATCACATCGGCTCTCCGATTTCGAATTTTAAATTTCAAATGTGAAACAAATCACTTAAATTGACATTAATTGAATTAAATTTGAGTTTATTATTTACCTAATAAACCCATCACACATGGAAAGCATTCGATAGCCCGCCTTAATTTACGCAACGGACATTTTTGAAGGCGCGGCTATAGTTAGCTCCGGGAGAGAGGGGGACGATCTTTGGCTCGCATCTTCTCCCCTGCACTAAGTCGCTCACCTCCGCTTGCTCTCATCACGCTTTGCTCGAGCCGCTCGCCTCCTGTCCCCGCGACAAGAAATCTGCTCGCCTTCTCCCCTGCACTGAGCCGCTCGCCCCGCTTGCTTTCTCCCGCCACCTGCTGCGATCCTCCCCGCCCCTTACGCTCGACGTTCGCCTCCTCTCTCCCTCGCGCGAAAAAAAAAACCCTCGCCCGTCTCCCTGCTGCTCTGAATCCCGCTCGCCTCCTCGACAGAGCTGCTTCCGCTCGCTCCTCCTCCCGCTCCCCTCTGCGAACCAGAAATCTCCACCGCTCGACCTCGCCTGCCTTCCCTGCGCTCGAAACCGAAACCCTCGCCAGGCTCGTTTTCTTCCACTCGCCTCCCTCGCGCAACCTCCTCCTCCGCTCACCTCCTTTGCAACGAAGCCGCTCGCCTTTTCCGCGTCCAGACTCGACGCTCGTCTCTTCCACGCCTTCGCTCGCCTTTCCCGTGCCCGAAGTCGCTCGACCCTCGATCCCGCTTCTCCCCTGCTCCCACACCGCTCGCCTCCGCCCCTCGACGAAATACTCGCCTCCGCGGATTGAAACTCCGGCCGGCCTTCTCCTCTCGTCTCGCCAACGGTCGCGTTCGATCGATTCGCTCTCCCTCTCACTGTTCTTCGTTCACTCGAGCGTAAGAAAAATTGCCGCCTTTGTTTTCGTTTAATCACGAAGCTTATCACTTGTTTTCTGTGATTTTTATCTGCCTATTATGATTGAGATTTACTATTTCTCTATAGTTTCAAGATTAGTATTGTGTGGATGGTTTGAAAACAAATTCAAGTGACCCTCATGTGATTAATTCCGCTAAAGCTCAATTTCAGTCCCTGTTAAGTATTTTGTGAAAGAAGGATTTTCTTTGAGGCTTAAGCCAAAAGTTTATTCTCTTTTATTTATATACGATTCCGTTTATGCATCGGATAGGAGCTGCTGCAAATGAAAACACTTTCTTATCACCTCTTACATTTGCTTCATACGGTACCTCTTGATGATAACAAGGTTTCGCATTTTCTATTGGGTTTGAGCATATGATTGTTGTTTTTTTACTTGAGAAAATTTACATAGATACCACTCGATTCTTCTATATTTACATGTCCAACAACTTATATTTTAATTTTTACATATGTACAATCTTGCCTATGCATGAAATGTTGTATTTCACTTTTTAAAGTTAAAATGGTAGTAACTTCGATTCTATATGAAGTCTTGATTGATATAAATGAAAGAAAAGCAAAACTTAAATGTCAGAAATGTAAATGCATAGAAGTTGTGGTATGAATGTGAATCTTCCTTCAATTAAAACATTCTCGATGCTCTTCTTTGCCTTTTTGTTTTGGTTGTATTGATTGTTAGAGGTATTAAATGATGCTTGAAGGAGGTTTCTATAAAATGTTTGGGTCAAATTGTTTATGGCTTCGGAGTCTTTGTACGTTGTTTTGGGCTTATTCAAATGTATAGTTTGAAACCGTTCGGGGGCTTATTTTGCTGCGATCTTTAAAGTGTTTGGCGGCTGATTTAAATGCATTTGATAGGAGCCTTTAAATGCTAGTCTTTTGCGCTAATTAAATGCTGTTTTTTGCAGTAGTAAGCCGTAGGAGAGCTGTTTAGCTGTTTGAGGCTGCTGGCTATAGCTTTAAGTGTTGTAGGTGCTGTAGAAAGCGGCTGCTTGCTGTGTGAGAAGCTGATAAGTGTTGTTTGGGGATTTTAAAAGCTGCTGTTTGAGCTGGAAAATTGCTGTGAGAAGCTGCTTGGAAGTGCTATTAAGTGTCTGTCTAGTGTTTGGGATGGCTGTTAGGTGCAGAAATCTGCTTGTTAGGAGCTTAGAAAGTGTTGTCCAATTCTTTGTAAGTGCTTTGTTTGGTGTAATTAAATGCTATCTAGTGGCTTGTGGTTGCTGCTTGGATCATTTGGAAGCTGTGGGAGAGTTGGAGGAAGCTTGGAATTACTATTTGGAATAGTATAAATGTTGTTCGGAAGAGTATAAATGCTGCTCGGTGATAAAAAATTGTTGTTTAGTGTTTAAAAGCTGCTGATTGGTGATAATTAAAGCTAGCTTGTAAGTGTTGGGAGAGCTTTTGGGATATTGTGAGAGTCTATTTGGTATTATTTGGAACATAGTTGTGTTGTTTGGGACGTTGTGTGGGCCAATTTTGACATAGTTTTTAATACTCGTTTGAGCCTGATTTTGGCTTTGTTTCGAAGTTGGTTTTGAAAGTGTTGCCTTCTTGTTTTGGGGTTGAATTTGATGATTATATTTATTGTTTTGGGGCCGGATTTGGAGAGCGCTTATTCTTGTTATGGGTTTCGTCGATTACGCATTTCGGCGTTTTTTAGACCGATTCACTTCTTGTTTTCCCCTTTCGGACTTTCTTAGTTTTTGGGAGTGGGTCGGCCTCCTCTTTCTTTTGTTCTATTTATTTTTAAACGGTTAAGTCACGAAAGGAAATTTCGATTTAACTTGAGGAAGGGTAAATGCACTCTTAGTCACTCCGAAGCACGGAGTCGCGGCATAGGTTTACTGAGCGTCAAGTGCACGCCTGGGTGAAGAACTCACTCGCTGTCCTCGAGCGTACATCTGCCAGCACAGCTCAAGTGCACGCACCGAGGTGAAGAACTCAGCCACGCTGTCCATCGACGCAGAACCTCACAGACACGGGAGCACGCCACAGGTGAGAGTCGCCGCCTGATCACTCGGCATAGGCTTCAGCAGACCACAGGAGCACACCACAGAGTGAGAGTCGCCCACTAGTCCTCGGCGTAGGCTTCACAGGCACAGGGAGCACGCGCTTAGGTGAGAGCCGTCCACTGTCCTCGGCATAGGCTTCACCAGAAGTTAGGAGCGCACCGCTTGGGTGAGAGCTCGTCACACCAACATCGAATGCGTAGTGAAGCTGAAGTGCGCTGAGCCTGTCAATTCCGGGCAGATTAAGACAGTCAGACGCGAGGACGCACGAGGCGTGGTTCGCGGTTCCTGAATTAAATCGATTGTGGAATTCTACGAAATGACTTAGCCAAATAATGAAACCGATGCTGCCGGGATTTGAGAACTGAGCATTACGCTCGAATCCTCACCGCGGTGGGGACATTTGTTTTGCCACATATGGATCATCGGACTCGTATAAGTCTGAGATCTAGGTGGCGAGGGCGATGATAATGCTTATGTGTGCTATACGAGGGATACGAGGGGTTCGAGGGATGATTAGAATAGTATCTCTTACCTCAAGGACCTTGATAAGGGAGAGGAAATGGCCAGATGATCTTATTCGCCGACTGCTTGGTGAGATCGTTTCCCAGACGATCTTGGGTCGTTAGTAGTCACAACGCGATTAGAGTGGCTAGCACATGGATTTATTATTTTACAAAAAATAAATAAATAAAACAAAAATCTCTTTTGCTTGTTAAAAAGATACTGCGTAAAAGCTTAAACAACTTTTGCGTGAAAATCGAGAGAATTTTCACATAAAATATATAAATGTCGTAGTTAGTCGGCTTGGATTGGGTTAAGATCCTATCCTCCTTAGATCGTCGGGTTGGCGGCTGCTTATCGAGGCGGGAAGCCTACGATCAGGCTACGAGCCTCACCTCTGCGATGTCTTATGCACGGTTCCGATCTTTCGTATGTGACTACGAGTTTCTGCTCGCGATTTACTACTGACTTGTTTTTAACATTTTACGACTTTCGTGTCGGGTTTTATTCTTTCTACCTTGCTTCTCTAGCGAGTTTATTTAAATCACTTATGAAATCATACATACTTTGCATATACTAAATCATACGACGGTAGCGGATGCTAGGGTACGCATTTACGTTTTAAGTCTTGCGCGATTTCGTTTGATCTGCTTTCTGTGCCTTTCTTTCCAGCACTTTTATTTGCTGACAATTTACTTTACTCTGCATGTCAGCTGAAAACAACAACACGACACGAAACATTGAAACACATTATGACAAAACCTTTTTGAACCTTAGACACTCAGGAGCTATTACTTGGCGAGGAGCGTGGAACGAACCACGAGCGAAGGTGGTCGACATTCTGACATCTTGTGGAGCTTGGATTGAGCGGCAAGAGGATGTGCCAACAAAACGCCTGCAGTTTAAATAACAGCGTATAGGACTTGAGGTAGTTCGCCCTGGCACTACATAAACCTGCGCTCTCCTTTTTGAAGCACGTACGACCGTGTTGCGCGGCGTAAGTCTTGGCCGCTTTAGGTCCGAGGTCGTCGTACGGTACGACGTAAACCTCGTATCTCTGTGAATTTATTACATCAACGGGTATTATGCGAATGTAAGTCACGAAATAATAAAATTGACGAGGATTAAACAGCTTAATTAACGTCGTCTCGACGCGGCCGCACGGGTAGGATAGTTGGGAAGTCATTGGGGTTCGCGCTCGGATACGCTGACATCCCTGCGCTCTAACTCACTTTGGACTCACGAAAATAGCTAGTTCAGATTTGAGCGCTCCAGCTTGCTTTTCAGCGTCTGTGGTGAAAGCCTCAACTCTTGGATGCTTGAAGACGAACCGCCGATCGTTATCGAGAGTTTTCTCGAGTGATCAGCGGGTCATTTGAGATGTAATTAAGCATGGGGCTGCACTTTATAGGGAGCTTGGAACCGAGGTAAAATAAACGCTCACTGGTTTTTCATTAGGTAGGGAAGCTTGTCGATCGCGCGTAAAATGTTCGCGGATCGAACGGATGTCGCGAGTGCTTTTAGTTTGTATGATTGGGTCTACGAGTCGCGGGATACATGTAATCTTTCGAGAAGGTGTATCATTTGTGACAGAGACGCGATTATGCGAGATTCTTGGACAAATGAGATCAGGGCGGTCTCATTTTTGAAATTAAAATGCTATTATTTTAGCTTATTTTCTAAATCATATACGCTTTTTATATTAAAAGCTAAATCTGCAAATTTTTATATTAACTTTAAAAACAAAAAAATATTAGTCGACATGGATCTACGAACCGATAAACATAAACGAATAAAATGCGACCAATAATGAACTTAACATGTAAAGTCATAAGCATGATTTAATGGCGGGATTCACATGAATGACGAGCGCAGCGAGCCACTATGGTTTTCGAATGGTTGTTCGTTGCATGTGAATGAGATGCTAGGTGGCGAGGGCGATGATAATCTTTATGTGTCTTATACGAGGGATACGAGGGGTTCGAGGGATGATTAGAATAGTATCTCTCTACCTCGAGGGCGCTGATAAGGGAGAGAAAATGACCGATGATACTATTCGCAGACTCTTGGTGAGATCGTTTCCCAGAACGATCTTGGGTCGTTAGTAGTCATAGCACGATTAGTGTGGTAGCACTGTGGTATTATTTCTGAAAAAAAAAAAATAAATAAAGCAAAAATCTCTTTTGCTTGTTAAAAAAAGCTGCGTATAAAAGCTTAACAACTAACTTTTGCATGAAAATCGAAGAGAATTTTCATATAAAATATATAAAGGTCAATGGTTAGTCGCTTTGATTGGGTTAAGGATCTCACCTCCTTCAGATCGTCGGGTTGGCGGCTCTTATCAAGGCGGGAAGCGCCTGATCCAGCTACGAGCCCCGCCTCTGCGATGTCTTATCTTGGGTCCGATCTTTCATATGTGATTCTACGAGTTTTGCTTCGCGATTTATACGACTTGTTTCTATCATTTTCGACTTTCGTGTCGGGTTTTTACTTCTATACTTACTTGCTCTGCTGAAGTTTATTTAAATCGCTACAAATGAATGCATATGCTTTGCGATACTAATCATACGACGGTAGCAGATGCCAGGGTACGCGTTTACGTTTAAATCTTTGTGATTTCGTTTTGTCTACTTTCTTTGTAACTTTCTTTCAAGTAACTTTTATTTGCGACAATTCTTTCTTTCTGCATTGCAAGCGAAAACAACAGCCTGTGACACAGAAACATTGAAACACATTTAATGACGCTTTTGAACGCTTAGACACTCAGAGCATTACTTGGCGGAGCATGGAACGAACCACGACGAAGGTGGTCGACATTCTACTGAACGACATCTTGTGGAGCTTGGATTGAGCGACGAGAGGATCTTCTTGATCAAAACGCTCCTAGTTTAAATAACGACAATATGGGAACTCCGAGGTAGTTCGGCCACGTACTTCGTAAGCCCTCGCTCTCCTTTTGAAGCTACGTGCTGACCGGTGTTGCGCGGCGTAAGTCTAACTCGCTTTAGATTCAGAGGTCGTCGTACGGTACGACGTAAACACTCATGTCTCTGTAGTTATTTGCATAGTAGAGGTATTATGCGAGTGTAAGTCCGAAATAATAAAATTGACGGGATTAAACGACTTAATTAACGTCGTCTCGAAAACGCGGCAGCGCGTTAGGATAGTTGGGAAGTCGTTGGGGTTCGCGCTCGGATACGTGACATCCTCTGCCTTCTCTTCCTTTGGACTCACCGAAAATAGCTCATTCCCGTTTGAGCCGCTCCGAACTAGCTTTTCAGCGTCTGCAGTGGCAACCTAAGCTCTTGAATTCTTGAAGACGGAGCCAGCCGTCGTTATCGAGAGTTTTTCCAAGTGACGCGTCATTTGAGATGTAATTAAGCTTATAGAGAACATGCAGCTATAGGGAACTTGGAACAGGGTAAAATAAACGCTCTAGTTTTTACTATTGGGTAGGGAAGCTTGTCGGTCGCGTAAAATGTTCGCGAATCGAACGGATGTCGCGAGTCTTTTAGTTTGTATGATTGGGTCTACAGTCGCAGGATACCTGTGTCTTTCGAGAAGGTGTATCGTTTGTGACACGGAGCACGATATATGCGAGTTCTTGGACAAATGAGATCGGGGCGGTCTCGTTTTTGAAATTAAAATACTAGTTATTTTCAAAACTATTTTCGAAATCGTATACGCTTTTTATATTAAACTAAATCACGAAGGTACATATTCTTTTAAAAACGAAAAAATATTGGCAGGCATGGATCTACGAACAGATAAACATAAACGAATAAAATCTGACAGATAATGAACTTAACATGTAAAGTCATAAGCATGATTTAATAGTGAGTTCACTATGAATGACGAGCTGCAATGAGCCTATAGTTTTCAAATGGTTGTTCATTCATGTGAATGAGGTCTAGGTGGCGAGGGCGATGATAATGCTTATGTGTGCTATACGAGGGATACGAGGGGTTCGAGGGATGATTAGAATAGTATCTCTTACCTCAAGGACCTTCAATAAGGGAGAGAAAATGGCCAGGTGATCTTGTTCGCCGACTCTTGGTGAGATCGTTTCCCAGAACGATCTTGGGTCGTTAGTAGTCACAGCGCGATTAGAGTGGTAGCGCATGAGTTTATTATTTCTGAAAAAAAATAAATAAATAAAACAAATATCTCTTTTGCTTGTTAAAAAAAGAGCTACGTATAAAAGCTTACATGACTTTTGCGTGAAAATCGAGGAGAATTTTCACATAAAATATATAAAGGTCCAGTGGTTAGTCGCTTTGATTGGGTTAAGGACTACCTCCTTAGATCGTCGGGTTGGCGATTCTTATCACGGCGGGAAGCACACGATCAGGCTACGAGCCTACACTCTGCGATGTCGCATGCCGGTTCCGATCTTTCGTATGTGATTACGAGTTTTGCTCGCGATTTATCGACTTGTTTTCTTTATTTTCGACTTTCGTGTCGGGTTTTCTTCTTACTGCTTACTTCTCTGCGAGTTTATTTAAATCATTAGACGAATCATACGTGCTTGCGATACAAATCATACGACGGTAGCGGATGCCGGGGTACGCATTTACGTTTTAAGTCTTGCGATTTCGTTTGTACTCTTTCTTGCACTTTCTTTCCAGTACTTTTATTTGCAACGATTCTCTATTCTGCATGACAAGCGAAAACAGCAATGACACTGACAACGTTGAAACACATTTAATGAAACCTTTTGAACGCTTAGACACTTAGAGCATTACTAATGAGAGCATGGAACAACCATGAGCGAAGGTGGTCGACATTCTACAACGACATCTTTGTGGAGCTTGGATTGAGCGACGAGAGGATCTTCTTCGGTAAAACCTTCACTAGTTTAAATAACAGCATATAGGACTCGAGGTAGTTCGCCGCGCTTCGTAAGCCCTCAGCTCTCGCTTTTGAAGACACGTGCTGACCAGTGTTGCTGCGGCGATAAGTCTTAGCACGCTTTAGATCAGAGGTCGTCGTACGGTACGACGTAAACCTCGTATCTCTGCTAAGTTTATTTGCGTAATCGGGTATTATGCGAATGTAAGTCCGAAATAATAAAATTGACGAGGATTAAACAGCTTAATTAACGTCGTCTGCCAACGCGGCCGCACGGGTAGGATAGTTGGGAAGTCGTTGGGGTTCGCGCTCGGATGCGTGACATCCTGCGCTTTTCTTTCCTTTGGACTCACGAAAATATGCATTACATTTGAGCGCTCCGACTAGCTTTCGACGTCTGCGTGAAAGCCTAAGCTCTTGGATGCTTGAAAACGAACCAGCGTCGTTATCGAGAGTTTTACTCGAGTGACGCCGGTCGTTTGAGATGTAATTAGCTATGAGGACTGCCTTTATAGGGAACTTGGAACCAGGGTAAAATAAGCCTTACTAGTTTTTCTATTAGGTAGGGGAAGCTTGTCGGTCGCGTATAAAATGTTCGCGGATCGAACGGATGTCACGAGTCTTTTAGTTTGTATGATTGGGTCTACCGTCGCGGGATACGTTAATCTTTCGAGAAGGTGTATCATTTGTGACACCGAAGCGCGATTATGCGAGGATTCTTTGAACGAAATGAGATCAGGTCGGTCATTTTTTTGAAATTAAAATACGTTATTTTAGCTATTTTCAAAATCGTATACGCTTTTTATATTAAAGCTAAATCAGCGAAATTTTTATATTCTTTTAAAAACAAAAAAATATTGGCCGACATGGATCTACAAACCAATAAACATAAGCAAATAAAATGCAACCAATAATGAACTTAACATGTAAAGTCATAAGCATGATTTAATGACTGAGTTCACATGAATGACGAGCACAAGCGAGCCACTATGGTTTTCGAATGGTTGTTCATTCATGTGAATGAGAATTTTTTCAAATAAAAGCAAGTGATATGTGCTTCTTATCATAGGCCATGAAACTTTTCGAGAAGGCATGAAAAAATCAAATCACCGAAAAATAATTTTCTGCAACAAATGTGCTTGACGCTCAAATTTGAAGTAAAAAAATGCTTATGCGAGTTAAAAATGAGACAAAATATATATCTACACTTGCCTCGAGGAATGCACTCATTTTAAAAAATGTGTAATAAATTGAACTTGGCAAATACTTTCGCAAACTCAAACCTAAAACATAACTTGTTAAATGCACACTCTCAAGTGGGTCATCTTGTTATATAGTAAGATTGTAATTCTTACTTAAAAATTCTAATTATCAGTGTTATAAAGACTGCAGTTGATAAGATTTGCCTCAAACAATAATTTTGAATTTTCCTCCCGTGGTACAATAGACTCATTATCATGAACTATGAATTAAAAGCTCAACCAAGAAATCCTCTAAGAAATATTATATTTTGTTTACATACAGTCTTCCAAGGCCATTTATAACAAAACTTCATTTTTAAAATGAAAACTCAAGTTGTTGTGCCTACATTGCATGATCACAAGTTTTACTTTCTTAGATTAGATCCTATTGTTCAAGGTAAAGTCGACATAATATGTAATGTAATGGATGATTAACTAAACTTAAGTAATGCAAATCCGTGAACAATAGGATCTAATCTAGAGAAAGTGCAACTTGTGATCATGCAATGTAGGCACAACAACTTGAGTTTTCATTTTAAAAATGAAGTTTTGTTATAAATGGCCTTGGAAAGACCATGTAAACAAAATATAATGCTTCTTAGAGGATTTCTTGGTTGAGCACTTAATTCATAGTTCATGATAATGAGTCTATTAGCTACCACGGAAGGAAAATTCAAAATTATTGCTTGAGGCGAATCTTATCAACTGCAGTCTGTATATTATGATAATTAGAATTTTTAAGTAAGAATTACAATCTTACTATATACACAGATGACCCACTTGAAGTGTGCGTTTAACAAGTTATGTTTTAGGTTTGAGTTTGCGAAAGTTATTTGCCAAGTTCAATTTACTACGACATTCCTCAAATGAGTGCATTCCTCGAGCGGGGTAGATATATATTTTGTGCTCATTTTTTAACTTGCATAGCATGTTTTTGCTTCAAATTTGAGCGTCGAGCACATTTGTTGCAGAAATATCTATTTTTCGGTGATTTGATTTTTTTCATGCCTCTCTTGAAAAAGTTTCATGGCACATGATGAAGGCTTGCATATCACTGTTTTTATTTGAAAAAAAATTCTCAATTCACATGAATGAGACAACCATTTGAAAACTATAGGGGATTGTTGTGCACCTGCTCGATTCATGTGAGCACAGATCGATTAAATCATGCTTATGACTTTCCATGTTAAGTTCGTATATTGGTTGCGTTTTATTTGCCCGTGTTTGACTGGTTTGTAGGTCATGTCGACGATGATATTTTTTTTGTTTTTAAAAAGAATATAAAAATTTGGTGATTTGGATTTAATATAAAAAGGTATATGATTTTGAAAATAGTTTGAAAATGGTGTATTTTAATTTTGAAAAATGAGCCACTTTAGTTTGTCGATTAAGTAATCGTCTTTGGTGGTATGAATGATCTGTATACCAGTAGTATCTGCGTTGGTAAAATTTTGTCATCAAGTTTCATTGGTATCCGTTGATCTATGACAGTTTTACATGTGTGGCCGACAATTCACCAAATAAAAGCTAGGTAGATTTATTTTCTGCACGGGATCGGATTCACTATAAACGAGCTTTTATAGTGGTACGTCTCGAATGACAGTGTCGCGGCTCTCGATGTGCTGAAAATTGAGAGTTTAGGCCCGCGGTAGAATGGAAGATAGCGTGACGGTGTTACCGGTCCCGAAAGGGGGAAAGGTAGGGGATGTGTAGTCAGCCCGATGGCTCGGCCCCATCTCGCCGATGCGGTGGGCTGCGTTTCCAGAGGGGCGATGTTGTAGTCTGTCTGTCGATTTTTGTATTTGGAGACTGCATTTCGCAATGCGGTCTTGTCGCCGAAGAGGGGTTCACGTCGTCTTGATCTGGCCTCGCGTCCCAAGCGTGTTAGGACTACTGACTGCGCGACACGGTGCACGAAAACCCCAAAAGGAGGTGAGGGTTCACCAGTGCATATGTGTTTAAGCCAGGAGGTTTTCGAAGGAGATATAACGTCGGCCCGATCAACCCACTGACGTGTGTGTAGGTGTCGACCGACAGTGGTTTGTTGCGTGCTCTTCCAGTAGCCGATCTCGTCCCAAGATTGGCAATGTGTTTGATGTTCCGGGTTGTGTTGTTCGATTTTGTGCGAAGTAAAAATTGTTGGCGAATAAAGAAAGTGTTTGAAAGTAAAGTGCGTGGTTTAATTCGGTGTCGTCAGCTAGGAGCTGTAACGGCCTAGATGTCGGGCGGGCGTCTCGCCGGGGCTCGACGTGCGCTCGTCGGTCATTTTCTCTCATGAAGATTCGACGGAGTAAGGAGATATTGTCCCCATCGTCCTCGGAGCCACCGTATCTCGTGCCAGCACGCGCCAAGCGATTATCGTCGCCGCCGCTCGGCTCACGTGGACGGTGTGCGTTGAAAATGGGAGCTGTTGTTATATCTCATGTGAACTCGATGGGTCATCCGATGCTATGTTTTACATGTTAAGTTCGACCATTAGTTGCATTTGTAGCTATGTTATTGGTTTGTAGATGTCATTTGATATTTTTGTTTTTAAAAGAATATAAAAATTTGGTGATTTAGTTTAATATAAAGGTATATATTTGAAGGTTTTTTGAGCTGGTGTTGTTTTGGTACGTGAGGCCGGCGCAATCTCGTTGTCCAAGACCCCTTTGCGTAATCGTGCGCAGTGTGTAGTGATCTGTGCATGCAGGTGGTGTATCTGCGACGGTAGGCGATAAATACCCAACCCCAAGGCTCGTGACATCCCGTTGATCTGCGGGCGTTGTAGTGACGAACGAGGCCGCCTTAATAAGAAAAGCTAGGTAGGTTTGCACAGGTTCGAAGTTACGCCAAAACGGCATATGGTCGATGCCAGTGAGCAGTTATTCGACGAGCTCGACCAATGTCCGTGGTGCAATTAACTGAAGAACCGAGTTTAGATTTTCGCGGCGGGGCAAAGAGTGGGAGTGTGAATGAGACGATTGATTTTCGAGTCAGAGAGAAAAGGTGGGGATGTCGCGGTACAGTATGGCTTCCGAGCCCATCTCTTTGTCTTGTTTCCGTTTTTGGAGGTGAGTGTTTAATCTGTCGATTTTCGTATTTGAGACTACGATTTGCGTAATGCGGTTATCAAATAGCGCCGAGATGAGGGACTCGTGCGTGCCGTCTGGCGGCCTCCGAGTGTTAGGGTGCATTTGCGCGGCAACGGTGCCTTGGCTTTAAAAAGGAGGTGAGGGTTGGGTGCGGGCGAACTACGCGAAGTCACCTCATAGTGTTGTTGTTTAAGCTTAGGAGACAGTGTCACTCTTGTCGCTCGATCCCGAGCTCCGCGAGCGTGACCCCAGTGTCATTGCCTTCGGTGGTTTGTTCCGTGTTTCCCCTATTTGAAATGCAGGTCCATTGAAAAGGTTTTTTGAGTGTGTTTCGTGTTTCGGGTTGTGTTGTTGTTTTCGGTTTTGCGTGCGGAAGTGAAGTAAATTGTTGACGATTGAAAGTGTTTGGAAAGTAAAGTGCGATAAAATGAAATGATAAATTGCGGTCTCTTAAAATGTAGATGTGTGCACAGGCGTGTTCTTCTGATCGTATGATTTGTATTGTGAGCATGTCTGATTTGCGTTGGATTTAAATAAAGTTGCGGAGAGTAAGCGGAAAGCGAAAACTGAGCACTAAAGTCGAGAGAGAAATAAAGAAAGCGAGTCGTATAAATCGTGAGCTAAACTCGTATTCACATATGAAAGATCGGAGTAGGTATAAGACATCGGTAGATGTGGGGGCTGGATGCAGATGTGTCTTGGCTTTGGTCGGCTGCCGGCAAGCCGTCTAAGGAGGGTGATCGTCCTACGTCAAGTATTGGCCGTGGGCGCTATATATTTTATAGGAAAATTCTCCGTTTTAAATGCAAAAGTTGTTTAAGTTTTTATGCGAGTTCTTTTTTTTAACGACGAGATTTTTGTTTTATTTATTTTTTTTTGTAAAATAATAGTCATGGGTGATCGCTTCTAATCGTCTTTAGATTGTGACTTTTTAAGATCGTCGGGGGGAAACGATCCGCAAATTCGGCGAATAGTATCATGGTCATTTTCTCACTTGAAGGTCCTTGAGGTAAGAGATGTTGTTACAATCGTCGACTCGAGCCCCTTTTTTCTATAAGCCCTTTCTTCAGCAAACGTTATCATCCTTTCTAGCCGCTGAGCCTCGTTCGCATGAATGATGGCCATTTGAAAGCTATAGGGGTTTGTTGTGCACATGCGTTCATGTGAATTCGGTCGATAAATCATGCTTATGACTTTACATGTTAAGTTCATTATTGGTTGCATTTTATTTGCTTATGTTTATTGGTTTGTAGATCCATGTCGGCCAATATTTTTTTGTTTTTAAAAGAATATAAAAATTTGGTGATTTAGTTTAATATAAAAAGGTATATGATTTTGAAAATAGTTTTGAAAATAGTGTATTTTAATTTTGAAAAATGAGATGCACGGATCTGTTGTCAGTAAGCGTAATCGTGCACAATTGTCGCAAGTAATCAGCATTTTCTCGAAAGATTAGTGTATCTGTGACGGTAGACCGCGTCATCTGTTAAAAAAGGCTCGTGGCATCCGTTTGATGCGAACATTTATGTGTCAGAAATGAGTTCCCTTTGCGCAATAGAAAAACTAGGTAGGGTTTATTTTACGCAGGTTCGGGATTCATATAAAAATGAGAGCGCATAGTTAATTACGTCCGAATAGTAGGTATCGGCAGAAACACTCGATAATGATCAGTGGATTGTCTTGAAATTGAGGGTTTAGGTTTTAGCGGTAGACGTGGAAACGAAGTGGGAGTGAGTCAGTAGGACGATTATTTCAGGGAGTCGAAGGAAGAAAAGGTAGGGGATGTCGCGGATGCGGCGAGCCACGTGGCTTATCTATCTACTATGGTGTAGTTTGCGTTTTGGAGACGATGTTAATTAAGTGTTTAATCCGCATCGATTTTTATTATTTGGGACTTACATTTGCATATACTCGGGTGTATACGAATGGCACGCAGAGATATGAGGTTTACGTCGTACATCGTGACAACGATCCGGATCTAAAGCGTGTTAGAGACATTGTACATGCGCAACACGGTTGCAGCGAAGCTCAAGAGGAGAGTGAGGGTTTATGTAGTGCGGGCGAACTACTCGTAAGTCACATATGTTGTTATTTAAGCTAGCGAAGGTTTGTTGAAGAAGATCCTCTTGTCGCTCGATCACGAGCTCCACAATGTTGTAGAATGTCGACCACCTTCGCTCGTGGTTTGTGTCCATGCTCACTTCTTGAGAATAGCGATCCTATGAGTCTGAGGTTCGAAAAGGTTTTGATCGAATGTGTTTCGATGTTTCGAGTTGTGTTGTTGTTTTCGATTTTGCATACGAGATAAAAGTAAATTGTTTAGCAAATAAAAGTCTTTGGAAAGTAAAGTGCGATAAAGTAAAATGAAGTAAATTGCGATCTTTAAAATGTAAATGCGATGCCAGAGCATCTGCTAGTCGTATGATTCTGTATTACGAGCGTGTATGATTTGCGAGTGGATTTAAATAAACTCGCCGGAGAAGTAAGCGAAGCGAGAAAGCCGAGCACGAAAGTCGAGAAAATAAAGAACAAAGTCGTATAAATCGTGAAGCGAAACTCGTAGTCACATATGAAAGACCGGAGCCCGGGTATAAGACGTCGGTAGAGGTGGGGGCTCGTAGTCGGGTATGTGCTTCCGGCCTGGATAAGAAGGCACTGACCCGACGATCCCCAGGAGGGTAGTCTTAACCCGATCACGTGACTGCTAGTGGGCGTTATATATTTTATAGGAAAATTCTCCGATTTTCGTACAAAAGTTGTTGTTTAAGTTTTTATGCGGAGTTCTTTTTTTTAACGAGCGAGAGATTTTGTTTTATTTATTTATTTTTTGTAAAATAATAGTCCACGTGCTATCGCTCTAATCGTGTTGGGACTATTAACGACCGCAAGATCGTCGAACGATCTCACGAGAGTCGGCGAGATAGTATCGTCGGTCATTTTCTCCGCATATCGAAGGTCGCATGAGGTAAGAGATCTTGTCCTAATCATCCCTCGAACCCTCGTATCATACGTATAGCACACATAAGCGTTATCATCGCCCTCGCCACCTAGATCTCGGACTTATACGAGTCAGATGATCCAGTATGTGGCAAAACAAATGTCCACTGATTACGGGAGGATTCGAGTGTAATGTTCGGCTCGAATCCGGTGCATCGGGTTTTCGATTATTGGTTAAGTCGTTTTGGAGGATCGCTGTTAATTTAATTAGGGAGCCGTGAACGCGCCTCGGTGCGTCCCAGCGGCCGTCTTAATCGCCGGCTTGTGAATTAGGGTCGAGTACTTGGCTTCCCTATGTATTTGAAGGTTAGGTGGATGAGTCTCCTCACTCTAAGGGTGTGCTCCTAGCTTCAGGAAGCGCTCGTCTTTGAGGATTAGGTGGATGAGCTACTCACACAGGGGTGTGCTCCTGGTGCTGGAAGCCTTGTCTTGAGGATTAGGTGGGTGACTCTCACCTAGGGTGTGCTCACAGGGTGCGGAAGCCATCGCCGAGGATTAGGTGGGTGACGCTCACTCAGGGTGTGCTCTCTAGGGTCTGGAGCCTGTCGCCGAGGATTAGGTGGGTGAGTTCTTCACTTAGGCGTGCACTTACGATGCAGGAAGCTATCGTTGAGGATTAGGTGGGTGGGTTCTTACCTGTAGGGCGTGCCGCTTCAGGTCAGAAACTTTATCTTTGTGTTTCGTGCTTGGAGGATTAAGAGTGATTTACCCTTCCTCGAGTTAAATCGAAGTTCCCTTCTTGTGACTTAACCAGTTTAAAAATAAATAAAACAAAAGAAAGAGGAGTGGCGACAACAAAACTAGTAAAGCCGAAAGGGAAAACGAGAAGTGAATCGGTCTAAAACGTTGAAATGGTAATCGGATGAAACCCATAACGATGAAATAAGCGCTCTCCAATCCGGCCCAAAACGATAAATATAATCGTCAAATTCAACCGCATCGAGTAGGCAACACTTTGCAAAACCAGCCCAACAGTCTGCAAATTGTGCTGAAACGGTATTAAAAACGTATGTCGAATTAGCCCAACAATGTCCCAAACAACACCGTATGTTCAAAATAATACCAACAATTCTCTCTGATATCCAAAAGCTCTCCCAACACTGACGAGTTTAATTATCACCAGTCGCAGTTTTAAACACTAAGCAACAATTTTTTATCACCGAGCAGCATTTATACTCTTAGAACAACATTTATACTATTCCAAATAGTAATTCCGAGCTTCTCAACTCTCCTAAGCTTCCAAATGATCCAAGCAGCAACCACAAGCCACTAGATAGCATTTAATTACACCAAACAAGGCACTTACAGCGAATTGGACAACACTTTCTAAGCTCCTAACAGCAGATTTCTGCACCTAACAGCCATCCCAAACACTAGACAGACACTTAACAGCACTTCCAGCAGCTTCTCACAGCAGTTTTCCAGCTCGAGCAGCATGCTTTTAAAATCCCCAAGCAGCACTTATCAGACTTCTCACACAGCTAGCAGCCGCTTCTACAGCACCTACAACACTTAAAGCTATAGCCAGCAGCCTCAAACAGCTAAACAGCTCTCCTACGGCTTACTACTGCAATAAACAACATTTAATTAGCGCAAAAGACCAGCATTTAAAGGCTCTATCAAATGCATTTAAATCGGCCCCAAACAACCTTAAAGATCGCAATGAAATAAGCCCCCGAACGGTTTAAACTATACGTTTGAATAAGCCAAAGCAGCGTACAAAGACTCCGATAGTCAAACAATTTGACCCAAACATTTTATAGAAACCTCCTTCGAGCATCATTTAATACCTCTAACAATCAATACAACCAAAACAAAAAGGCAAAGAAGAGCATCGACAATGTTTTAATTGAAGGAAGATTCACATTCATACCACAACTTCTATGCATTTACATTTCTGACATTTAAGTTTTGCTTTTCTTTCATTTATATCAATCAAGACTTCATATAGAATCGAAGTTACTACCATTTTAACTTTAAAAAGTCGAAATACAACATTTCATGCATGGCGAAGTATCACATATGTAAAAATTAAAATATAAGTGTTGGGACATGTAACATGTAGCAGAATCGAGTGGTATCTATGTAAATTCTCTCGAAGTAAAAAAAAAGCAACAATCATATGCTCAAAGCCCAATAGAAAATGCGAAACCTTGTTATCATCAAGAGGTACTGAAGTGAAGCAAATGTAAGAGGTGATAGAAGAGTGTTTTCATCTGCGAGCTCCTATCCGATGCATAAACGGAACCGTATATAAATAAAAGAGAATAACCAAGCTTAAGCCTCAATGGAAAATCCTTCTTCACAAAATACTTAACAGATCGAAATTGAGCTTTAGCGGAATTAATCACATTTAGAGTCACTTAATTTGTTTTCAAAACCATCCACACAATACTAATCTTGAAACTATAGAGAAATAGTAAATCTCAATCATAATAGACAGATAAAAATCACGGTAAAACGAGTGATAAGCTTCGGATTAAACGAAAACAAAGGCGGCAATTTTTCTTACGCTCGAGTGAACGAAGAACAGGAGAGGGAGAGCGATCGATCGAACGTGACCGTTGGCGAGAACAGAGGAGAAGGCCGGCCGGAGTTTCAATCCGCTGAGGCGAGTATTTCGTCGAGGGGCGGAGGCGAGCGGTGGGAGCGGGAGAAGCGGGATCGAGGGTCGAGCGACCGGGCACGGGAAAGGCGAGCGAAGCGGGGAAGAGACGAGCGTCGAGTCCGGACGCGAAAAGGCGAGCGGCTTCGCATGCGAAAGGAGGCGAGCGGAGGAGGAGGTTGCGCGAGGGAGGCGAGGCGGAAGAAAACGAGCCCGGCGAGGGTTTCGGTTCGAGCGCAGGGAAGCGGTGCGAGGTCGAGCGGCAGGAGATTTCCGTCTCGCGAGGGGGAGCGGGAGGAGGAGCGCTTGTGCGCCCGTCGAGGAGGCGAGCGGGATTCAGAGCGAGTAGGAGACGGGCGAGGGTTTTTTTTTTTCGCGCGAGGGAGAGAGGAGGCGAACGTCGAGCGTAGGGGGCGGGGAGGATCGCAGCGGGTGGCGGAGAAAGCAAGCGGGCGAGCGGCTCGCGTGGCGGGGAGAAGGCGAGCAGCATTTCTTGTCGCGGAATCGTGGAGGCGAGCGGCTCGAGCAGCGGTGATGAGAGCGAGGCGAGGTGAGCGACTTAGTGCAGGGAGAAGATGCGAGCCGAAGATGTCCGTCCCCCCTCTCCGAGGCTAGCTATGGCTCGCGCCTTCAAATGTCGAATGTCCGAGAAATTAGGCGGGCTATCGAATGCTTTCCGTAATGCGTGGGCACGTACGGTAAATAATAAACTCGAAATTTAGTTCAGTCAATGTCGATTTAAGTGATTTGTTTCACATTTGAAATTTAAAATTTGAAATCGGGGCGTAGCCGATGTGATTAGATTTCCAAATTCGGCCGGCATCGGGCTAAATCGAACACGGGTTAAGTCTGGCCCGAAGCCTCGCTAAATAAATAAAAACGTGCGGTCGATTTTCGTCATTGATCTCTCCGGTGCGGATCCATGCTTGACATGGGTATCCTTCACAGCATAAAGCCGACGTCCCGACGCATCCGCGCGTCTTTCGTTTCGTCGTCCGGGAGTCGCCAGGACGAGTCCGCGACGATCGGGCCAAAAAGTGTCAGAGGTGGTGCGGTGCGCGGGTGCTCGAGTCGTGAAGGGCTCGCCTAATGCAGCGTCGGCTCCGCCCCTGTCGGGACGCTCGTTTTCGGGCTACATACGCGTTGATCGCGCGCTCGCAATACAGGTGAGTCGAGCGCGGCCCATTCACGCGGGAGTGGTCTACACGAAACGGGCCGAAGGTTTGTCGTTCGTGCGGAGGTAGGATCCATTACTGTGGCAGCTAGGACGGCCGATGGCAGCTTAACCCTGTGCTCTTGGGGACCCTGAGGTCTACCGTGAAAGATAGCCACGCTCACTAAAACGATGGTCGGCAGGGCGACCCCCACGGTGTGGTGCAGGCGGGCCGAGCACCTGCAACGCGCGATATCGTGCCGACCGAAGCAATCGCTCAGCACGTAGGAGCCCATCGGGGAAGCGTGTCACACGCTGCAGAGAAGTCGATTCGGTAGATCGGAGTAAATTCCGAGTTAGTGGCTTTCCACCTGGGGACCCCCGACCCAAAGACAGAGAGCAATCGAAGATCTTTAAAAGCCTCGCCTGCGGACGATGAAAGGATTTGCGACATGATGTGTTGCTCGGTCGAATTGCCGTCTTGCGGAGATTATTGTGATTGTAAGGAGTGTCGTGGTTATGGCATGAAATGATTAGAATTGAGGCAATATCATAAATGTACAAATATCTTTGAGAAAGGATGAGGGTTAAACCTCTCTCAATATGAGATGTCTTGAGAAGGAATAGGCATGAGCATATTCCCAAATGTGCCTAGAAAGAATAGGAATGAGCCTGATTACCAAATGTGCCGAGAAAGAATAGGGTTGAACGCTTATCCAAAATGTGTTGAGTCTTTGAGTGTTGGGCTTCAGATTGAATGTCGTTTTGACTTGTTTGTGTTGATATTGTTTTATGGAATTTGAATGAGTCGGAATCACTTGCCTTGCAGGCACGAAATTTGAATTTGAAGGATTCGGAAGCCTTAACATCCATCGAAGGTGTCTTACTCCATCATGGAACTTTTTTTTTTTTTTTGAAATTGTGGAAAATTTGTAAAATTTAAAGGAATCGGAATCCACCGTACCGATCACTTGAAATTTGAATTTGAAGGATTCGAAGCCTATAGCATCACGCGGGGGGCCTCGCACCGATCTTCGAGGTTTGAATTTGAGGGATAGAAGCCTTAACTTGTCCGGTATAGGGGCCTCGCCCCGATCCTCGAAGATTTGAATTTGTTAAGAAAAAAGATTTGAATTTGAAGAATCGAAGCGCTTAACATCCGTATAGGGGACTCGCACCGATCCTCCGAAGATTTGAATTTGAAGAAATAAAAAATGATTTGAATTTATTACATTAGTGAAGGAAAGCCTTAACATCCGATCGAGGGCGTGACCAACATCCAACCTGAAGAGGCGTAACGGCGAGTCGAAGCCTTAACGTGCCCACTGGGCGGGGTCTTATACTGAGGATTCAAGAGGAAGATCTGGACTCGTTACATTAGCAGAGCAGCGCCCTTAACATCCGCCGAAGCGGGGACTCGCATCCAACCTAAGGAGTGAAGAATCGTTAATCGTGTCTTTAACGTCCATTAGAGGAGGACTTATACCGATCCAAGATGAGGTTTGAGTTTATGAAAGGCCACGTTGGAAAAGAAAACGCTTAACGTCCGCTTGGGGGTTTTACATCCCATCCTAAGATGAGCAAAAGCAAGCAGTTGCGGGCCTTAGCTTGTCCATCGAAGGGGGTACTTACTCCAGCTCCACAAGGATGTAAAAGGCCACGTTACGTGAAAGCCTTGACATCACGCTCGGGGGTTTACATCCATCCAAGAGCGATAGGAGGCCGGAAGCCTTAACATCCATTTAAGCCAGTGCTACGCCACTCCACGAAGATTTGAAAAGACCGCGTTAGTGAAGGAAAACGCCTGACATCCGCTTGGGAGGTTTTACATCCAATCCTAAGAGGCAAGGAGCTAGGCAGCCTTAACGTCCATTTAAGTGTCTTACTCCACCTCCACGAAGATTTCCGAAATTGGCGAATTTGCGAGAAAATTGCGGAAACGGGCGAAACCTGCGGAATCGAGCGAGAGTCGTCTAAAAACGTCGAAGCCGAAAGAAATCGAGTCGAGGAGGAACGCCACAGGGACTCGCATCCGACTCGCATCGCGATCAGAGAAAACGTCCTTACGAAAAGAGGTGCGGCTCCATATCGACGGAACTTGACCAACCATCATGCACGCCGACAAAGAAGACAAGGAAGAGCGTGGTTCTATGTAAATAGAAGCTAGCCCAACCTTCTCCGCCGAGGAAGAGCACCCGCAGTTCTGTGGGCTTAAACTCTGGGCCGAGAGAAGCGACACTGGGGGACTCGCCCAGGAAAGCTCGGCATGTCATGGCCGGGACCGAGTTCAACTTCGATTTCATCGATCTTCGAATTGTTTCGGATTGTTTCGATGCTCGAGTTCATTTTTTTTGTCGCGTGCAGATGCAGATTTCTATCGAAGTTTGTGAGTTTTGTCATTTATCGTCATTGTTGTTAAGTTGGACCGCGTCCCCAGACGAGTACGTCATCGGTGCTTCTAAAGCGCAAGGTTTCGTCTTCGAAACCCTACGAATGACGCGCGATCTTAACGAAGTACTTATCCGATCGACCGAAAGGCAGTACGCCAAAAATAACCCGAATTCTTTAAGGTACTTGTCGAGGTCAGTATTCTTTCGAGTACACATAGCGCATGTGCTATGTTTATGTAGAGCATCGCAGCTCGAAAGGAATCCGAAAGAACTTCATGAGATCCGTCGTGCGAGCCGCCTTTTCTTTCTCCAGCCGATTTTGCAAAGAGTGTTCACACTTTATCTTTCGGAGCGGTGAGACACGTGTAAAAGCAACCCATTCTTTGTTTTCGATACTTATCAAAGTTCGTGTGCTTTCGAGTGCACGTAAAGATGTGCTTATTCGAAGGACATCGTGGCAAGAAAGTTGGCCGTATTTTGTAGCCTTCGTTCATGAGCATCGCCGACTTCTTTTATCACGGACATTTCAGAAAGATGCTCTGCTGAGTGTTTGGCATAAGCCATTTCGATACCTTCTAATCGAAGTTCGGGAGGCTGTAATCTTTCCGAGCATCGAAAGATACGAGCTCGAGTAGTAATTTTCGTTACACTACACAACAATGGCCTTCTCTTAAGTCATTTCTTTCTGCGTTTTCAACGAGATTCGAATTTGGCCTACGTATGATTTAAATATTTTTACATTCTCTCGGGGATATTTCTCCGAGACGATTAATCAGTCGGCCAATTAGAAAGACGCGAGATCGGCTTAACTCTTCCAACGAGTTATAATATTTCAAAGAATTTCCCTGAGACATCTCTCTGAGTTTTCGTTAATTCGGGGAGAATTCAGGCACCAGATTTTCGATTCAAGCCACCTCAAGCTTCTTCCCGTGGGCCTTATCTCTCTTTTTTTTTTTTTTTTTTTTGGCAGTCGCTATATCCTGGCGCATCACACGTTAAAGATTTCGAATGCCCGAGATCGAGACGCCAATTTTTCGATTTCGTTATCTAGTTCCTCGGTTTTTCTCGCATCTTCGCCTCTTTTTATTTTACTGTACAATTTTCAAGCCCATTTCGTTTTCCTGGTTACTATATCCTGAGCATAGCGTAATTTGTGTGCATTTCGAACGTCCGAACCCCCGATTAACGGTTCTCGAATATTTCTTAAGACATAAATCCCGAGATATTATAAGCTCGTTCGAGGTCGAGACCGTACCACAGCGAGAGGATTAAAAGCCTCGCGATATCCTCAATCGATTACTCGTATTATAATCGCATCGACTTATTTTGCAATTTTCTTTGGGACCGTCAGAAATTTTCTAAACTGAAGGACCGAGTCATTAGGGCATTAATTTTATTTTCACTTAAATCATAATTTCATCCATGTCGAAATTTTTATCTTTGATACTGCTTTCTCGGTTATTTTCCTGTTGAGGCTTTGAACATTTTGTTAACCATGCTTTCCGAACATTGAACGGTTTCGAAACAATGAGTTCTTTATTAATTTTATTGCGGTGGAGAGGAAGGGACGAATAACCGTCGATCACCAGTTAATATTCGTTTCAACCAAAAAGTAGTACGATAGTGATCAAGAGATGTTTCATCCTTCTGTGTTCCGCATCGGAGTCGATCGAAGCATTTGGTATCGTAGAAATCGTATTGATAGAACCTTTTGCAGTTCTTTTCGAATATTCTTCGGGATCGATTATGCTCTCCAATTCTTGACATTCTCCTCAAGCCATCTTTAAGAAGTGAAGCAATCTTTTTATGGTGTGTCCATCCGGCTGTGATATGGGCACATATCTTGGATGATCTTTTCATCAACTCGTCCTGGGTTTCTTCGGTTCGGGAGCCGAAGTCGGGTTTCTTTATCGGACTGCGGAACATTTGTTTCCGCTTCATCCTCGAAAGGATATATTTTGTTCAAACGATTCTTTATGTTCGAGGTCTCCCAGTCTGTTGGATAAGACTTCTCTGTGAAATGATTATTGATTCATTCTGTCGAGGCACGTTAGTAGATCCGTCGAGATTATTCGCCAGAACATGCAACTGTCGCTTGTCTACTTCACCGACTGCTGCTCGTCAAATTTCTTCTCGGATATCTTCGATGGTTCTAACTTCACTACTAGAAAACCGAGTTCGTTGAGCTTCTTCTTGGAGATTCACGAGCCTTTTTAAACGAACCTCTGAATGTCTTGATGAGTAGATCCCTCGAGTAAGAACCCATCTGGACCATGGATGCTCTTTAGAAGTATTTATTGCATGTTGCTCTTGGAGTTATGGCTCGCATTTCATGCTCAAATTTCTCCATCGCGGAATATAGTCCCATCGATGTTTCGGTGACTTCGTCGTTCCCGCACGAGATCGCCGATGGTGATATGGTGTTTAGCTCCATGACACGCTTACGAAGAGGTCTTCCGGCCTGCAAACGTTTTGTTGAGTCATTGGGTAGTTCGGCGTCTGGGTCAGCGATTCCGAAGGCCGCACCACGAGTGTGACACAACAACGCGTCGACTGCCCCGCGTTGCGAAGGCTTGCTCGGAAGTGTGCAACATCTTTGTCGGGGGTTTCCATCCGATGAATGTCTTGAACGACGGTGGTACGAAGCCCTTGGGGTATCGGACGGCATCAAATTCTTCGCAGGTAGGTCTACCCTTTAGAATCGATGCACTCTTTTGATTGAGTCGGGGCTTCTCTCGCTGGTTGTTGATCATTTGTTTGATGTCTGCACCGTATTGTGTTCGTGTTGACTCTTTCTTTTCATCCGAAAATGAATGATTTAGCGGCCGCCTCTGCATGTCGTCTGGGTAGTCGAGGCTATTTTGTAGTGCGTGCCATGGTGGCCATCATTTCCTCATTTTCTTTTCCATTTCATGATTTGTTCATCTCTGTTGAATGACACATTGCCGCTTATCGGCGATGTTCTCCTCATCGGGTGATGGAGCATCGCGCCGATAATGATGAGGCTCTAGTCTCGATAACGAATTCTGCGAAATCTTCCGTCACGTAATACGACGGATCGTAGGGTTCATCACCTATATCTTTTCTTTGTTCTTCGATACGGTCGTCAATGTCGGCTCGAAGTTTTCCGACTTAGCCTCGATCGAGTATCCTTTGATAACTTTAAGGTCGGATTCTGAGTCAACATACATCATTTTCGTCGAGTGCGGTGTAATCATGTGGAGTCGAGTGGAACGATTGGCTCGATCGAAATCGTATTGATTGAACGCTTTTCGGGTTCTGCCAGTGTGCTTTCGGGATAGTTATCGCTCCGTTCTTAAGATTCTTCTGGCCATTCTTTGGGCGATACGTCGTTCTATAAGTGTGTCGGAAGTGATGCAGTAGTAAAGGCGATAGTTAGGATGGTCTTTTTTGTCAACTTCATCCGGCTTCTTTGGCTCTCTTAATCTAAATTTAGGATTCTTGATTAAATCCCTGAACATCTTTGCTACAACTTCTTTGAAAGAATATACTTTGTTCAACTGCTTGGCTATAGTGAACCCGTCTTTCATCATCAGATTAGCCTCCGCTTGGAACGACTTTCGACTGTATTCTTGAGAAGGTTAGAAATCTCGCCATGTACTTGTCTTTGTGTTCACATCCTGTCTCATCTCGGATTGCTCTCGGAACGTTGTCATCGATCTTGGACCATTATGAGAGATGGTGGCGGTAACGTAGTTAGCGACCTTATAGACTCCATCCTCTCCGTACGTATGAGAAAGCCGGTGAAACCTACTCCCCCGAGTAGAGGTGAGGCCTCACGTAATCCTGCCTCATATAGTCGGAAGACGGTGTCAGTAGTAGCCAGCTCTGCGGCTTTCGCCTTCTCAACATTTAGAATCTTCCTGTTGCACCTCATTTCCTGTGTCTTAGTCAGTCGCACGGAACTTGAATTGGACCCAATCTCGAATACGGAAAATGGCGGGGCAAAAGCATCGAGCGACACTTCTTTGTATAGAATCTTCTTCCCTTTGTTTAGCGGAGCAGCGATGCGATAGCGGTGAATCGGCGTGTAGAAGGAAAAAGCGATCTCGGAGGCGTCCCGACATTCCGCGGCGAGACTTTACGACGACGGTAGGGTTCTTTTCGACCGACACCCTCTTCGGAGAGGGAATTCCTTAGCGGACTTCGTGTTGAATTCCTGACGGGCTCGACGAACTCGTCCGTTTCGAGTTTCCTTCACTTGCGACGGCGACATCCCCGAGCTTGGCCAATATCTTCGAATCCTCGTCCGAACTTAATGAGCGCGAGTCGGGCGGCTCGCTCTTCTTAATAATAAACTCGCATTCCGGTGGCGAAGAAAAGATCGAAACTTTGGTGAAGACATTGTTCACTGTCATTTGAAGAATTTCGAATCGGTGATGTCACAGTGCTTTTTATTTCGGCGGAGATGCTGAGTAAACGCACTTTGTCTTTGTGTACTGGGTATCCTGTGAATTTACTCGTGTGAATTCTATCGCAGATTTTGTGTTTTGGTTGGAGCTTAAATGGAGGATTGTGAGAGAGAAATTTCGATTTAAGCTCGTTCACAATAAGTGTCAAACTCGAAGAGGAATGAAATGTAGGACCGGTCCGAGATTGGAAGGAGTTTAACGTCGCATCGAACTCGTTTCGATAACACCGCTCTAACCTACCACACCTATCGGTGGGTCCACCCCACTAAACCCTAAGGATTCCCGAACCACTCTGTTTAATAGTGATTAAACGGACGGCTCCGTAGAATGCGAAAGAGTTGATTATACTTACTACGGAAGAACATGCACGCAGATGTCAACGAAGAACAACAGTCCGGCCACGAAGGGCATACGACTCATCTTAGATGTATGAAAGTAAAACCTCACGATCGAAATAGGAGTAGAGCTAAGTCCGTCAGTCGTGCCAGTAATTTGTCTACTGAAATTTTTTTTGTTTTTAAAAGAATATAAAAATTTAGTGATTTAGTTTAATATAAAAACGTATATGATTTTGAAAATAAGCTTTGAAAATAGTGTATTTTAATTTTGAAAAATGAGGCATGCACGAATCTCATTTTGTCCGGCAATTCGCATAATCGTATGCCGGGTGTCACGAATGATACACCTTCTCGAAAGATTAGTGTATCCCTGCGACTAGTAGACCGAATCATACGTAATTAAAAGACTCGTGACATCCGTTTTGATCCGTCGAACATTTTATGTAGTGACGAACAAGCTCCCCCTACCTAATAGAAAAACTAGGTAAGGTTTATTTTACCTTGGGTTCCGAGTTCCCTATAAAGGCGAGCACTGTAGTTAATTACGTCTCGAATGGCGAGTGTCACTTGAGAAAACTCGATAATGATCGGTGGTTCCGTCTTCAAGACTCGAGGTTTAAGAGGCCATTCGCGAGACGTGCGAAAGCAGTGGAGCGGCTCAAATGGGAACGATTATTTTCGGGTGAGTCGAAAGGAAAGAAAGGTAGGGGATGTCGCGGATACGGCGAACCCCAATTGTGGTCAGTAAACGAGGCCGAGCTTCGAGCGAGCTCGTGGGTAGGCTCAGTGTTCGGCTCGCTCGAAATCGGCTCGGCTCGAAATCGGCTCGTGTTCGAAATCGGCTCGTGAAGAGTGTGTTCGTGTTCGGCTCGAAAAATATATTCGTGTTCGTGTTCGACTCGTGTTCGAGCTCGAAATTGTCCGATTAGAATATAAAATTATTATAATAATTAATTTTTTAAAATAAAATAAATTAAGAAATTTTCTAAAAAAAACTGTTTTTTATTTATAATTTAATTTGGGTACAAATTTCGAAATAAATTTGAACAAATAAGTTTCGAAAAAAATATTATTTTCTTATACAAAATTTTACGGAATGATAATAACTTTATTCCAATAAAATTTTACAATTCACAAATTAAACAAGAATACGAAAAATGTAAATAAAAATTACATGAAAGATACTGATAAAAATTACATTTAATTTTTACATAAACTCTAAAAAATAAAAAAATACATGAAATTTAAAATAAAAATGAAGAAGCCTTAAGGAGCCCTCAAATGCCACTGCGAGCGGTGAAAAAAATATATTTATATTGTGCGCGATAAGCAGCCTATCGATAAAGCGAAATCTTTCGCAAATCGTTACTTACTCATTTAACACGATAACGATCAAACTCCAAGCGCAAGATGCGAAAAAATAGGCGAACGCGATAAATATTATATCAAAAGCCTTTCTCATTTAATAAATATTATGAAGGGAAAGAAAATAACGCCCGAATGGAGGAGAAGAACTAAGTTGGTTAAATTTTACGGATCACGCATTAATATCTGAAATAAAATACAAAACTAAAGCAAGTTTTGAAGGGTAAAAAATACGTAGATATAACGTATCTGCAGTAACCTCGCAAAAAAATAATCGATATCATTTAGAGTAAAAAAGAAAAAAACAAAGTTTTACATACATACCACCAATTCTTATATATGTACATATCGAACATCTAAACTTCAATTTTACATGCATACCACCTTATCGTATGCATGAAATGGTGTATTAACTTTTTAGAAGTTAAAAAGGTGGTATTTTTTAGGAGATACGAAAGATTTTGGTGGTATAAATGTAAAAAACAAAATTTAGATAAGTTAGATATGTAAATGCATAGCGAATTGAGTGCTATGTATGTAAATGCCCCCAAAAAAAGCTGAATTTCGACCAAGACGAGTGAGGAATAAAAAGCTAGCTCCTCAGTGAATAATGACGACTTAGATGATAAGAATTAAAGAGCCTTTGAAACTAAATAATTCTAGCTTAAGCTCGAAGTAAATGATACTATTGTCATCACTTCCTTAATGTAGAACAAGAACGTAAATCTAAAAATAAAATAAAGAAAGATTTATATACATACCATCTGAACTCTTATGCATTTAACTTTCTTATGGCTCACCTTTTTAATGGGTTGTCCGGTATAATAGGATTTAGAAAATCCTGTGAACCTGGATATAGTAAATTTCAACGATGGTTACAATCTAAAAGCTCGTTCAAATCCTAGGAACGATTGAATATAAAATCTCGAACACAAGGCTACTAACCCATTACTTCTACGATATTGCCAGAAATCTCGTTCTTGTAGCCACACCGCTCGAAGCTTGAATGCGGGATCTTGTGATGTAACAAAACGAGATGTACTATTATGAAGAAACAAATATCACCAAAATAATGAGACAAAGAACTAACGATCAAATGCTAAAAGAGATTTTAAAATTTATCTTTCTTGAGCTCGTTTTCGACTCAATGCTATCTTCTCTGTAAAGGTTCACATGGCATCAAAGCCATTCAATCATTACGATAACACCAAGTAAAAGTCTAAATATCATCAACAAAATACATCACCCACACCACATGGCCCAAAAATCAACAAATTATTTGTTTAACATACTAAGGTAAAAATCGAAGGCATGAGTGCCAAAGCGAATGCGCGATGAAGACATGCCACTCGCACTATGAGCAAAAAGGCGATAATCCCGGATGCAGAAGAGAAGTTGAAGTTTAGGCATCTTTACATATTGTTATCTCAAAATGGTTACGAAACACGTCATTTCTTCCAAAATTAAGATTAACAATACTCACTTCAATCAAATTTATATACTCTTACCTTAAAATAGTTATGATCTTGTGTTACCTTCCAAAATTAAGATTAAGAATAAATGTTCTTCATGTGTCGAAGGAACCCATCCTTCGGTGACTATATTACCATCCTTTTAGTAAGCGAAGTTCCCAACGGAACATTATTGCCAATATAAACAAATTTATGCATAGTCTCCAGGATTGCTTGTAAACATTAGTAAGCATAGTCTCCGGTTGCATAGTCTCCCAAATTCATGGAAACTCTTGTCATCGAACACCGAATATGAAATATCGAAAGGAAAACTAAGTTCAAAGAATAATACGACGATTAAGTTCAAAGAACGAATAATAATATAGTCCCCCAAGCAAAACATCTCCAAAGTTCGATTAGAAGAAGTGCCTGACATTTAGTGGTCGAATCAACATGTTCGAACCTTCTATCAAATTAATTTGGTAAAAGCCGCACGAAGTCGTTCCTCCTCCATTAACTCTTCGACACTAAAAGATAATTTAAAGCTCAACAATAAGAATATAACATGTAAGGTACACGCACACTAAAACCAATTATTCATAGTAAATTACGAAAGGAGTTTTAAAACCACTCGTTGAAGATCTAATCCAACTAGAAGAACATATTAATGCATTCACCGTATTGGCCGAGAGTGAACTTCTAAAAATCGTTTAGTACTCTTCCACCGTACTTAAATGCGGTTCCCAAGCATCACTGTTATTATTGGAATTGATAATATATCTCTAGCCATTTTGGACAAACAATGGATATTTGAGAGTGTTCAACTTCCACCACTCAAGAATATCGAAATTTTCATCATTTGCCAAATAAAGTCCCTCCTCGAGATACACTTGAAGATCAGATTTTGATGGTTGAATAGAACCAGTTGCAACAACAAAATCAGTAAATGCGAGCATGCAATTAAAACGTTCAGAATTAATAGAATCATTAGACAACTTTGAAACATTATCATTCGTAGAAGTGAGGCCAGCAATATCGCTTGCATAAGAATCGTAAATATCCCACAAAACATTTTCGAGTTGTTCGGATTTTTGAGTCCGATTCAATCGATGTGCTGTAACCCAGAAACTAAATCGGACTGAACTTTTATTTTCAATCGGCAGTCTAAAACACATTGCTAGAGACATGAGGAGATCACACTCACCCCAATATTTATCGAATTTAACTCGCATTGCGAAGAGCCATGTTTCTTTTAAACTCATCGATCGACGTTGACTTATCAATCAACAATTTCTTTATATGCATAATGGCGTGCGTAAAAATATTTGAGTGGGGTAGGAACTACCGTAAATCATTTTCGTCACATCATTAAAAACAACGAGAATTGTCCGATTTTTTCATATTTATCCCACTCTAAATCCGAAGCGAACCAACTAAAGCTATTATCTCGATCCGCAAATGTGAGTGAACACATTACGAAAAATAATAGCAGTATTCAAGCATTAAGAATGTCGAGTTCCATGCTTGTTGGAACATCAATGCACAAACCCTTTCATTGTTGATATCCCTAATTGTTCTGGCTATATCAACAAACTTATGTAATCTCTGCGGTCGACTTCGATATACTTGATAGCCTCTACTAACATTATAAACAATATCACGAATCTCTTTTAAGCCTCACTCATACTATAAGATTTAAAATATGCGCACAGACAACGAACATGAAAGAAATGACCCTTAAAATGCAGCTTTCCTCTTCGCCATAAAATTTGAATAGAAGAAGCTTAAGTAGCAACATCATTATTACTGAAGCATTGTGCAAAGTGATAGTAAATACTTTATCATGTATCTTCCAATCTAACAAGTAATGAGAAATCACATCACAAATGAACGTCTTCGTATGTGGTGGATCCAATTCAACGAAATTAATGATTCGTTTCTCGCATCTTCCAAGAATGATCAATGTGAGTGAGTCTGTTAGACACATATATCCAATAGTATCATTGGATGTCAACGATCGACGTTAAAGAAAACTCGTGAATATCCATAAATTGTTTTTTCGAGCCTTGCCTTTTTCAATCTCATCAAATCTTCATACAATCGGCTTGATTGTATTCCGTGAAACTTTCGCATAATTTGGATTCAATAATTTCGAAAAGAATGTTAAATCGAGTATGTTCAACAATATTAAATGGATACTCGTGCACGATAATCATTTTAACAATTATCTCTCTCACTTTATGTTGATCGTAGCCTTTTGGATCATGAAATATGGGGATATCATCGTCTACATCAACATCGACCGGCATAAAATTTAACAATTTTTGCCTTTTTCAAGCAAGATCACTCGGCTTCCTTGTTTTTTGCTTTAATTTGGCCACACTCTCTAACATGACATATAAGTTGAGAAGTAGTTCTCATTTTAGATTTTCGAAATTTAGATCGACAACATATGCATTGCGAAAAGAAGTTTGGACCCCCTTAATCGGCAATGTTGCTCCGTAAAATACTCCCACACCGCCGACTTCCTCTTCCTACTCTTTTTAATAGCGAAGCATCTTCACTTTTGTTATCAAGGACGAAGATCGGCATGCACTCGTTTACGGCTCGGTGTTTCTAAAGTAAGAATGACATTTTCGCTACTATTATGAGCTTCCGTAACATCTAGCAACTTATTGCTTCGGATGATTCGTATCGTGAAGGATTTATCCTGGACATATTTGTACAGCTTCATGAAATCGAAAACACATATTCGACGTCAATTTAAACAAGCAGATGAAATGAAACAACTCATTCAAAATATCTTCCATCGGCAAATCAGTGTCACTTTTGCTCTTAAACATATTAAGCCCATGCACACCACGAAGTCGCATGCCCATAAAAATAGCATTAATACATCCAAGAACAAATGATACTTCACAAAGACGCACGCCTATAAAAATAAGTAAAAATTATAATCTAAAGCGCAATACGCGAACCTTGTAAAGACATTGTATGTAATCTCTTTATTAAAGATAAAGAGATATTCAAAGATATTATAGAGAATGCTTCATATTTGTACTACTTCATAAAGATTTTTATACACGACACTCAATTCTTATGTAATTACATATCTAACACATAAACTTAAATTTTTACAAACATACCACCTTTATGGATGAAAATGGTGATATTATATTAAAGATTTGGGTGATATAAATGTAAAGAAACAAAGTTTAAGTGTTAGTATATGTAAATACATAGGAATCGGCTGTTATCTATGTAAATGCCCCAACTCAACGTAAGCCCGGACAAAAAAACATATGTAAATCTCTTTCCATTCGAATGAACACAACGATCTTAAGGTAGAGGTTCAATACGACTCGAACAGAGCATGTCGGCATGATTCGAAATATTTAGCAAAAATCATACAGTAATGACTATTAGAGGCAATTCATTTTTCTCGCTCCTACTTTGGCGTGCAATCATGATAGAGACATCCTAACTCTACAAACCAAAAGAAAAAAAATCATCGCATAGAAAACAAGATCGAGATATAAAGACTCCGATCGGCGGTGATTCCACCATAGATTCCATTCCGATACAAATGCTAATAGCTTCAATAAAGTTCAAAAAAACTAAAAAAAAACCGACATCTAGGAGGTAATAGCCAAATCACAACACAAACACTTTAATAAAGTTAATAGCTAATAGCAAGAAGATCACGCAACGAAGAAAATACGCCGAAGAAAATACCTCGGAAGCCTAAGTGCCAGTGAAGAAAATACCTCGAAGCCAACCGAAGCAAATAAGCAAGAAGATCACGCAACGAAGAAAGAATACGAGGTAAGCGGCTGTTCCGAGGCGATATGGAAGAAGATACTCAAAGAAGAACACAAAAGACAAACCTACAGCGATTCACGCTCGAATCTTTCGCGATTTTCGGCCAGCGAGCAACCAAGCAAGAATATCGAGCTACCGAAGCAAAAAAATGGAGCAATCGGCCGTCCGAGAGGAAGTAGAGAGAAGAACCGAACTCCGAAGAGAAACCTAACTGCGGCGAGGAGAAGAGAGGAGAAGAGCCGAACAAAAGTTTCGAGGCCAGAGGCGCCTAGGTGGGGAGTTAGGGTTTTGTTGGTATACGGTACCTTATACCTATAATATTAAACTTATAATTTATCTTATGTAAATATAATATTTATATAAGTAATTTTAATAATAAATTCGGATGATTTAATTTTAAAAAAATAATAATATTTTTCACAACTAATTTAAATAATTATAATTTATAATAGTTAAATTTATGAATATATATATATATATATATTTAATTATTTATTTATTTACGAGCGAATCGAGCCGAGACACGAGCGAACAAACTTTTGTTCGTGTTCGACTCGTTTACATTTCGAGCTTAAGAAATTCGTTCGTGTTCGGCTCGTTGAAGCTAACGAACGAGCTGAACACGAGTCGCTTAGTGGTCTGAACACCAGTCGCTCGCGAACGACGAGCGATCGATGCCCCTAACCCCGATGACTTCCCAACTATCCTACTCGTCTTGCTGCGTTTTGGAGACGATGCTAATTAAGTCGTTTAATCACGTCAATTTTATTATTTGCGACTTACATTCGCATAATACCCAGTTACGCAAATAACCGCAGAGATATGTATGTTTACGTCGTATCGTACTAACGACCTCGTAATCTAAAGTCGTGTTAGTGACTTACGTCCTGCGCAACACGGTTGCGCTGTAGCTCAAAGAGGAGAGTGAGGGTTTATGTAGTGCGGGCGAACTACCCTCGAAGTCCTACATGTTGTTATTTAAACTAGTGAAGGTTTTCATGCGACGATCCTCTTGTCGCTCAATCCAAGCTCCACAAGATGTTGTTGTAGAATGTCGACCACCTTCGCTTGTGGCTTGTTCCATGCTCCCTCTTCGAAGTAATGATCCTGCGTGTCCCAAGGTTCAAAAGGTTTGTAAATGTGTTTCAATATTTCGTGTCAGTGTTGTTGTTTTCGGTTGTGCGTAGAAGTAAAGTAAATTGTTGGCGAATAAAAGTCATTTGAAAAGTAAAGTTACAAGAAAGCAGGACAAACGAAATCGCGATGCATTAAAATGTAAATGTGTATGCTCGGCATCTTCACCGTCGTATGATTCGTATTGCGAAGCATGTATGATCTACGAGTGGATTTAAATAAACTCGTAGAGTAAGCAGTAAGCAGAGAAACCCGACAACGAAAGTCGGAAAATAAGAAAACAAGTCGATAATCGTGAGCAAACTCGTAGTCACATATGAAAGATCGGAACCCGGTATAAGACATCGATAAAGCGGAGGCTGAGCTCAGTACGGATGTCTTCCGCCTTGGATAAGAGTCATAACCACGACGATCTGAGTGAGTGGTAATCCTAATCGTCAAGTCGACTAGCTGTGGACGTTTATATATTTTATAGTGAAAATTCTACGATTTTCAGTACGAAAGTTGTTGTTTAAGTTTTTATGCGAGTTCTTAACATAGACGAAAGAGATTTTTGTTTTATTTATTTATTTTTCGTAAAATAATAATCACAATTGTCACTCTAATCGTCGTTGTGACTACTAACGACCCAAGATCGTCGTGAAACGATCTCACCAAGAGTCGGCGAATAGTATCGTCGGTCATTTTCTCCCTTAACAGGGTCCTCGAGGTAGAAGAGATACTATTTCCAATCATCCCTCGAACCACCTCGTATCCCTCGTATAAGACACATAAAGCATTATCATCGCCTCGCCGACCTCAGTACCTCGCGACTTATACTCAGTCAGATGATTCATATGCGGCAAGAAACAAATGTCCCCGATCATGCGGAGGATTCGAGCGTAATGTTCGAGCTCAAATCCCGGTCATCAGGTTTCGGTATTGGTTAAGCTCATTTTGAGAATTCCACAATCGATTTAATTAGTGAACGCGAACCACGTCCCGAGTGCGTCCCCGCGTCTAGTGTCTTAATCGACCTGCGAATTAGGTCAGTACTTGGTTCCACTACGTATTTGAAGCGCTAGGTGGATGATGCTCACCTGGCGGGCGTGCTCCTAACTCTCAGAGGCTTCTATGTCGAGGATCAGGTGGGTGACTCCTCACCTAGGCGGTGTGCTCCTAACTACGGTAAGCCTATGCCGAGGACAGGCGGCTGACTCTCACCTAGGGTGTGCTCCTGTGCTCGGAAGCTTTGCGCCGAGGATTAGTGGGTGACTACTCACCAGGGTGCTCTCACTGTGTGCAGGTAGCTCTATGCTCGAGGATTAGGCGCGGTGAGTTCTTCACCCAGGGCGCGCTTGCGCGTCTGGAGTTCACGTGAAGCATCCGAGGATTAGGCGGGTGAGTTCTTCACACAGTGCGTGCACTTAGCTGTCAGGAACCTACGCTCGCGACTTGCGTCGGAGCGATTAAGAGCTGATTTACCCTTCCTCGTTTAAATCGAAATCCTTTCGCGACTTAACCGTTTAAAAATAAATAAAACAAAAGAAAGAGGAGAGTCGACCCACTCCCAAAAACTAAGAAAGTTCGAAAGGTGAAAACAAGAAAGTGAATCTGGTCTAAAAAAATGTCGAAATAGTAATCGGATGAAACCCATAACGGTAAATAAGGCTCTCCAAATCCGGCCCCAAAACAATAAATATAATCATCAAATTCAACCCCAAAACAGTAGAAGCTAACACTTTCAAAATCAGCCAGAAACAATGCTAAAATCAGTGCCCAAACGGTATTAAAAACCACAGTCAAAATCGACCCACAAAATGTCCCAAACAACACAACTATGTTCCAAATAATACCAAATAGCATCTCACAATATCCCAAAAGCTCTCCCAACACTTACAAAGCAGTTTAATTATCACCAATTGGCAGCTTTAAACACTAAACAACAATTTTTTATCACCGAGCAGCATTTATACTCTTCCGAACAACATTTATACTATTCCAAATAGTAATTTCAAGCTTCCTCCAACTCTCCCACAGCTTCCAAATGATCCAAGCAGCAACCACAAGCCACTAGATAGCATTTAATTACACCAAACAGCACTTACAGCAATTGGACAACACTTTCTAAGCTCCTAACAGCAGATTTCTGCACCTAACAGCCATCCCAAACACTAGACAAAGCACTTAACAAAGCACTTCCAGCAGACCTTCTCACAGCAGTTTTCCAGCTCAAACAACAGACTTTTAAAATCCCCAAACAGCACTTATCAGCTTCTCACACAAACAATCGTACCGCTTTCTACAGCACCTACAGCACTTAAAGCTATAGCCAGCAGCCTCAAACGGCTAAACGGCCTCTCCTACGGCTTACTACTGCGCAATAAACAACATTTAATTAGCGCAAAAGACTAGCATTTAAAGGCTCCTATCAAATGCATTTAAATCAGCTCGCCAAACACTTCAAAGATCGCAATGAAAATAAGCCCCCGAACGGTTTCAAACTATACATTCTGAATAAGCCCAAAACAACGTACAAAGACTCCGAAGCCATAAACAATTTGACCCAAACATTTTATAGAAACCTCCTTCAAGCATCATTTAATACCTCTAACAATCAATACTAACCAAGAACAAAAAGCGCAAAGAAGAGCATCGAGAATGTTTTAATCGAAGGAAGATTCACATTCATACCACAACTTCTATGCATTTACATTTCGACATTTAAGTTTTGCTTTCTTTCCATTTATATCGACTGCCACTTCATATAGAATCGAAGCTACTACCATTTTAACTTTAAAAAGTGAAATACAACATTTCATGCAGTAGCGAAGATTGTACGTATGTAAAAATTAAAATATAAGTGTTAGCACATGTAAATATAGTAAGAATCGAGTGGTATCTATGTAAATTTTCTCAAGTAAAAAAAAAACAACAATCATATGCTCAAACCCAATAGAAAATGCGAAACCTTGTTATCATTGGCAAGAGGTACCGGAAGTTGAAGCAAATGTAAGAGGTGATGAAGAATGTTTCATTTGCGAAGCTCCTATCCGATGCATAAACGAAATGATATAAATAAAAGAGAATAAACTTTTGGCTTAAGCCTCAACAGAAAATCCTTCTTTCACAAAAATACTTAACGAAAATCGAAATTGAGCTTTAGCGGAATTAATCACATGAGGGTCACTTGAATTTGTTTTCAAACCATCCACACAATACTAATCTTGAAACTATAGAGAAATAAGTAAATCTCAATCATAATAAGCGGTATAAAAATCACGGAAAACAAGTGATAAGCTTGTGATTAAACGAAAACAAAGGCGGCAATTTTTCTTACGCTCGAGTGAACGAAGAACAGGAGAGGGAGAGCGAATTGATCGAACGTGACTCGATGGCGAGAGCGAGGAGAAGGCCGGGCCGGAGTTTCAATCCAGCGGAGGCGAGTATTTCCGTCGAGGGGCGGAGGCGAGCAGGTGTGGGAGCGGGGAGAAGCGGGATCGAGGGTCGAGCGACTTCGGGCACAGGAAAGGCGAGCGAAGCGGTGGAAGAGACGAGCGTCGGGTCTGGACGCGGAAAAGGCGAGCGGCTTCGGTGCAGAGGAGGTGAGCGGAGGAGGAGGTTGCGCGAGGGAGGCGAGTGGAAGAAAACGAGCCTGACGAGGGTTTCGGTTTCGAGCGCAGGGAAGGCAGGCGAGGTCGAGCGGTGGAGATTTCGGTTCGCGCAGAGGAGCGGGAGGAGGAGCGAGCGGAAAGCAGCTCTGTCGAGGAGGCGAGCGGGATTCAGAGCAGCAGGGAGACGGGCGAGGGTTTTTTTTTTTCGCGCGAGGGAGAGAGGAGGCGAACGTCGAGCGTAAGGGGCGGGGAGGATCGCAGCAGGTGGCGGGAGAAAGCAAGCGGGGCGAGCGGCTCAGTGCAGGGGAGAAGGCGAGCAGATTTCTTGTCGCGGGGAACAGGGAGGCGAGCGGCTCGAGCAGGCGGGATAGAGAGCAGGCGGAGGTGAGCGACTTAGTGCAGGGGAGAAGATGCGAGCCAAAGATCGTCCCCCTCTCTCCCGGAGCTAACTATAGCCGCGCCTTCAAAAATGTCCGTTACAGAAATTAGGCGGGCTATTGAATGCTTTCCATGTGTGCGTGGGGTTTATTAGGTAAATAATAAACTCAAATTTAATTCAATTAATGTCAATTTAAGTGATTTGTTTCACATTTGAAATTTAAAATTTGAAATCGGAGAGTCGATGTGATTAGCCCAAATTCAGCCCGCTCGAACCAAATCGAACATGGGTTAAGTCCGAATCGAAGCCTCGCTAAATAAATAAAAACGTGCATCGATTTTCGTGCTGATCGCTCCGGCGCGGATCCATAGCAATATGGGTATCCTTCCTAGCTAAAGTCAACGTCCCGGACGCATCCGTGTGCTTCGTTTCGTCATCCGGGGTCGTCCGGACAAGTTCGCCGACGATCGGGCCAAAAAAGTGTCAAATTGTGGTGTGCCGAGTGCTCGAGTCATGAAAGGTTCACCCAATAAGTGTCGTCCGCCCCTATGGGAACTCATTTTCGTGCCTCTCATATTAATCCTTAGCCCTTCTGGAACCAGGAGTTGCGTGCTTGGGACTACTCATGCGAGGCCTCACAAAACGGGTCGAAGTTGGTTCGAAGCTCCACGGCAGGTAGTGATCCATTACTTAGGCCGTCAGGATGGTCGATGATGAACTCCTAAAGTCTAGATCCTGTGGTCTGCGCGTGAAAGAAGCCAAAACCTCACTAAAATGAGGTCAACAATCCATTAAGTTTTTTGAAAGAGGCATAATTTGTTTGTATATGGATTGTATTTTAGTGCCTTTTAAAGAATCATTCTTCCATCTATAAGTAGAACCAACTTCAGTTCATTTTCATCTTTTATTCAATTCGTCGAGTTTATTATTGAGGGCTCTAAGTATTCAAGAGTCTTTAGTGCAATTAGAAAATTCTATGCTGATAAGCAAGCTTGCGAGTTCATTATGGGTCCCTTGTAAGTCTAGTTCAAGTTTTAATTTTATTGTTTGTTCTTGTTCTCTTCAATTATTTCGATATGTGACACTTGGAGCACACATTTAATGTCAATTGTAGTTTTTTATTATTATTTTTATTTTTATTTTTTATTTTTTGAGTCTTGTTATTGGATCTAGATAATTATTTAAGATCGTTCTCAAGTTTGATTATTGAAAAATTCCAAAACATCTTAATTTCTTTCCAGTGTAGGGGATGGGGCATCTATTGGTAGTCTTGACCGGTCTACCACATTAAAGAAGTTGTGCATGTGTGATGTTTAAGAAACCACAATCAGATCTTCTATCCACCATACCAATAAAGACACTTATGGGCCTTTTTATCTCATGAAAACTTTGCCTATAAAATTTCTCTATCGTGTTAGAAAAAACTTAATTATTTATTTTTTGGCAGCTCGAGTCTCCTCCCATTGCACCAAAAAAGTGCATATACGTTTTCTCCCCATTACTCTAAGAAAGGTGTATATGATTTTTCACATGCACTAGAAAATTATGCTAAATAACTTAATTTTTCTACCTGGTTGAGAAAGACGTGTAAAGGGTTGGGTTGCGTGGATTATTTTGTATGTTATATTTTTATGCGCGATGCTATGATGATGATGAGATTGCAAGATCGATGTGCTCTTTTTATTTTTTTCTCCTTTTCCTCTTTTTTTCACCTTTTTTTTTATTTTTCTTTATTTTCTACATTTTAGAGTGAGAAAGGGAGAGAGAAAGAGGGTTAGACAAAAAAGAGGATCGGGGAACTTAGAGCGAGGGAAAGAGAGACAAAGAATAAAAATTAGAGAAAGAGATGGAGAGATATAGAGAGAAAGGAAGAAAAGAGTAAAAGACGATGATAGATAGAGTTAGAGTGAGAGTAAATGATAGGTGGAGAACGAGATGAGAGAAATGAATTGGAGATAGAGAGGGAGAAAGGAAAGAAAGTAGAGAGTGACAAAAAAGATAGAATGAGAGATTAGAGTTATAGAAAGAAAGAGGAGAGAAAGAAAGAGAGAATGAGGGGTGGCAGGATTTGGTCGGGATTTTACTAAATCCTCATGTATCATGAGCTTCTATTCTAATTCACTTGCCATCGGTCCCGTTGAGTCTTTTATCGCAAACTCCTTAGAGACTTTCCATTTTTTCCACCCTTCTTTGGTCCGCTGACACCTTTTCCATAGAGTTCCCATTCTCAAATTTCCCACTTATTTGACAAGCAATTAGTGGGCTCGTTATGCCCCCTCCTGCAAGTGCTTGTCATAGGTCCTTCACAAATTTTTGGTCCATATAAGAGAGTTGCCTTTCGTTACTTCCTTGCTTCTTTGTATTAGAGGACTTGTAAGAATTGGGTGGTGCAGAATGGTGGAAAACTATAGAGATGGGAGAGAGGGGGAGCATGTGAGTGAGGAGGGTTTTATGCTTCAATTTCAAGAAGAGAGATGAGCGAGTATGAGGATAAGAATGTGCGACATAGGGTCAGCATGTGATGTTATGACCACCAATGGGCTTCGAAACTAACCCAAATGGGAATAAACGGTCGGACGGTCTAAACCGAATTTTCTATATTTATTTACTATTTTACAAATGAAAGAGCCACCAATCAAATCAAATTACAACATTATATTTAAATTTACTCTCATTACCTTGGTTTCTCGCATTTTCTATAAATATTTTACCTTTTATCGCTAATCTTTTAATCTCTTAATTAAACCTGAAATATTAATTTAAAATAATAGTAGGCTTAAATAAATTTAGTGAATACTTATACTCCTAACTACAATAATACGAGTAATAGAAAAAATAATATGCGTATCGATTAACTTTAAATAAGTCGATATAAACATTTGATGTTATTTACTTATATTAACAACATATCAATATCATTATATATTTATACGATCGTTATAGGAGCATCACTAAAAATCGTACAAATTAACGTACTTCAATATCAATATTATTTTTTATTTACGTGCACGTGTTCCTTAAGCATTCTCGCTTAAGACATAAAATGGTATTCTATCACGATCAATCATGAATATATAAATATTTTATGAAAATTCATATTTACTAAAAATATATTTCATTCCATTTGCATAAAAGATACACTTATAAATCGTTCGATATCTATAATAATTTAAATAATGTGGTGAACACATATGATATCCATAATATGAGCAAAAATTTACTCTAACTCAAAATTCGAGTTTGCAATAATTTCGATATAGCTAATAATAATACTAGTAAATACATTTTGTCTAAAAGAAATAAAATATTATCATAATATAAGAGCATGATTGTTCACCTCGATATCGATTAATTTGTTCTTTGATTTGTCTTGACGTCGACTCTTCTAAAATTGGAGGCCTAAAATAAACATGTGTATTTATATTATAGAACTTTAATTAATTACTATTTTAATTAGCTATTAAATTTACATTATTTTAGCATTAAATTTTCGTTATTTATTTTGTGAAATCCTAAACAAAATCATTATATAAATTTATAATATAAACTCAAAATTTTCTTATCAAAGTTTGCTTGGTCAATCTTCCATCTCTAGCTTGCACCCTTTTTCTCTTTTTATTCTCCTCCAAATTTGAAATTCTAACCAAATGTCCTAAATAATAAAATTTTTTATTAATATTACAATATAAATAAATAAATAAATATAAATATAATATTCTACCTTTTATGAGACGTGCTCAAGTTAATGCCAACATGTGAACCTCCTCTTCACTCGGAAAAATTATTCGGTTCGAGTCCGGACACAAAGCCGTGTTCGGACTCCAATTTGAAAATGCCACGTGGATTTGCCGGTTGCACCCCCTTAAAATAAAAAAACGTTTCTTTTTTTTTTTTATCGCGTTGCCCGGCCCGATCCCGCCCAATCGACCGAAAATTAAACGCGCGAGAAAATAAATCGTTAGGATTATGCATCGGTAAGTGGAACCGTCGGACGCTTCTCGAGTATTGTTTCTTCTTCATTCCTCCGTCGGGTACAATCACATAGCTAGGGTTTGAAGCTAGCAAATCGTCGGTTGGCATATATTCAAGTCCCCTCTTTACAACCATGGAAGAGAACAAGGTTGCCGAGGAAACCGAAGACTCTAGGAAGATAGAAACTGCAGAGTATAGGAAGAAGAAAACTAAAGAGCTTAGAAGAAGGACACCAAAAAGCTTAAGAGTCATCAGAGGTCATCCGGATAACCACTATCATATTAGGGATCAACAATCGGATCACTTCGGGAAAGAAAAGGATGGGAGCACCCCTTACTGATCTGAATTTTATTCTCCCTAACTTACATAGTGACGTTTGAAGGTATCTCATAACAACTTATCATTGTGTCGAAGCAAATAACGAGAACAAACAAGATGGAACTCCTGTAGACCTACTTGCTTACTCCTTTCCCTTTTAGTGGTCCTATGCATAGGAAGTTTGTTATCGTCCTTTGTGCAAAAAGCTGCTGAAAGTACTCCCTTTGCTTTCAAGCGATTGATTGACTTTGCCTGGTAGCTCTCTATCTCTATGCGCCTAGCTGGTGCTCTCTCATTAGGTTGTATAGTTTAGCTTCTAATTGTTGGTTGGAACAAAGGGAGATCCACAGTGGCTGTTGAACAAAGTCTTATTCTCTAATCCCAGCTTGACTGTACTAAATGCATTGATGTTGTCCAAGCAGCATTGTCAGTCACTAGACCAGACACACCTGTCGAGAGTGTACCCATCGGATGGCAGCCTTCCTTAGGAGCCGTTCTCTAACCAAGTGTGTGCTTACTTGATTCTCTGACAAGACTAGGTATCCGCCCCTTGCCCGAGAGGGATATATATGCTCACAAAGTGCTTTGCCTGTAATTGATGGCAGAAAGACTAATCCCCTTCTCTTAGCCCAATCCTTGTTATACAGGAGTGTTCCTAGCTTTGACACAAATGACACTGACATCTTTTGAGATATTTTTGAGATGAAAGACAGACCGCAAGTCATGAAGAATAGCATGAATTGTTGATGAGTCACTAACCCGTGAAAAGTATATCATCTACATAGATAACTAGGTAGATCTAAATGTGTTTGTTTTGATAAATTTAGAGAGAAGGATCAGCTGTACTCATGAAGATGGCTTTGCTCTTTAGATAATTGGATAGAGTGGAATACTACTGCATTGGAGCTTGTTTTAGGCCATAGATGGCCTTTCTAAGAAGGCATACATGCGAGGGAAATTGAGCATCTTCAAAGATTTGTGATTGTTTCATGTACACAGCTTCATGTAAGGATCCGTGTAAAAACACATTAGAAATATCCTGTTACATTGGCCAGTTGTAATGAAGAGCTACTGCAAGAAGAATTCTGATTGTTGGGAGTTTAGGAACGTGACTGAAAGTGTCATGATAATCAATGTGAGGCATCTATTTGAAACCTTGAGCTACAAGTCTTGCCTTATGAGTGGCAATGGAGCCATCTAAAATAGATCCATCTACAACCAATGATATTTGCTTTGGGTGGAGCAGCAACTAGATACCAAGTACCTTGACACTGTAAAGCATGAAACTCATTTGACATGACTTGCCTCCAATGAAGATGAACAACTTGCATGTAGCAGATTGGGCCAGTTTGTGAGGTTTAGATGGTGTGAAGATAAAAAATTTTCTTTGGTTTATATGTGCCTGTCTCGAAGCGAGTGAGCATGGGGTGTTTTGGTTGAAATGGTGTAGGTGTAGGATGCTGGATGTGAGACAAATATCTGATAGAGAGAGTGGAGAAGTGAATGTTGAAGTTAGACTTAGTGGTGAAGAAGTTATAACAACAAATGGTTTGGAAAATGATGTAGAGGTAGGGGTAAGAAGTGACTAGGGTAGTTGAGATGAAGGAGAAATGGATGGTGTCGGTTGAGGGAGAGTTGGAAATATAGGAGCAGGCTGCAGATTTATCAATAAGCTGCTACGAGTTTAGCTTCGTCTCCCAGGAAGCTGATTGGGCTTTTGTTTTTCGCGGTTTGAAAACAATCGTGCAAGAGCTATTTACGGACAAATGAACATTCGCCGCCCGTGTAGTAATTTTGTTTGTAATGGAATCGATTCTAGCGAATATATTTGATACTACGAAGCAAAATTCGTTTCAGAAGGATACAAAGCCCGGATAAATACCTCACATAACAGTGAATATCGAGTATGTTACAAAAAAGAAAAAACCTATGAAAATAACAATTAGTAATATGAAAATATTGATTTTATAATGCAGAATAACGCACGTCTTCTAGATATGCTTTCCAGTTTCAATTATCGTCGAGTGAAATCACGTCGGACTGTCTGTCCACCGGAAGAACTCACACTCTCCGAGCCGGACTGTTTGCAGAGATTACATCCCCAAGCCACATTCTCAGAAAATTTTTTTTTTTCATATAATTTACCAAACAAAAAATGAAGCGACCTAGAACTCACACAAATATCAAGCCTTCACATTCATACCACCGAACAATATTTACATATCTAACATCAAAAATCCAAAGAATAAGCATTCACATGGATACTTATGTTCAAAGAACAATTCCTGAAATTTTTTTTGCTAAAAATGTGCTTACCGCGGGGAAAAGAGGAGGAAGAGGAACCGGGTAGCGTGAGAAACGCGGGAGAAGAGGAGGAAGAGGAGGAAGAGGAGGAAGAGGAGGATGAGGAGCAAGATATCGTAACTTCACGAGAGGAGTTCAACACTAGGTTTAGGGCGGACCAATCGCGAAGGAAAGGAGGGCACCACCGTAAAAAATAGAATGAGAAGCGCGGGTCGTGGGGTCTAACCCGCGACCCACGTTTTATGATAGATACGCCGCACCGCCGGCCTACCGCCGCCCCGAACAATGAAAACTCGAATTAGCGGACCGCGCCGCCGCATACAACCGCCCCGAAATGGGGCCATATTTTCATTGAAGGTAGCATGGCTAGAGGTAATGACTTTTCCATTGTGAGGATTAAAGCAACGTTATCCTTTATGAGAAGTGGAGTAACCAATGAAGATGCAGCGCAGAGCTGATGGAAGCAGTTTATTGGGAAGTAGAGGTCTTTGCCAGGGAAAACATAGACATCCAAAAGTGCGTAAATGCGTGTATGTAGATGGAGAGCGATGTAGGAGCTCGTAAGGTGATTTGTAGTAATTGGTTATAGATGGCATGCAATTTATGAGACAGGATGTTGTGAGAAGAGCATCAACCCAAAATTGAAGAGGTAGTTGGGCCGTTAGAAGTAGGGTACGTGTTATCTTAATAAGATGCTAGTGTTTGTGTTGTTGGGGTGTATAAGTGCAACTGAATTGGTGTTGAATTCCATTAGAGGGGAAATATTTCTGTAGATTTGTGGAGAGATATTCACCTACTCCGTCTGAGCGGAAAATTTTAATACAAGCGTGAAATTGATTTTTAATTAGATTGAGAAAGATATGATTTTAATAGTTGTCTCAATTTAGCAAATATTGGAAGTATCCAACAATAATGTGAGTAATCATCTATGAATGATGGATAGTATTTGTCCCCATTGGAAGAGATAGTGGGGGCTGGCCCCCATACATTAGAGTACAAAAGTTCTAAAGGAACTTTAGATCTAGACATTGAATAGGAAAAGGGCTGCCTTTGACTTTTGCAGAGTTATAGTCATCAAGTAGAAAAGAAAAAAAAAAAAGGAATAAATGTAGAAACAACATGCTTGGAGATGAGATCTGCGACTTCTTAATGGGGGTGACCCAAGCGTCTGTGCCATAACAGAGGAGTTGAAGAGGTAGAATTGACTGCAGATAGGGCTGTGATGGGATACAGACCATTCCTACTTAACCTCGAAGGATGAGTTTCTTTGTCCTCCAATCATTAATAGAAAAACCAGAGTTGTCCAACGAGAAAGTGCAGCATTATCAGTTGTTAATTTATGAACAGGGAGAAGATTTGGTGCAAGTAGAGGGAGTGTAGAAGTTTAGGAAGAAGAATCGTACGTTGTGGTGTAGGTAAAATACCCTTGCCTGCATAGGATAGGAAGAGCTGTGCGATTACCAACCAAGATATTATAATTGCCGTCATAAGGAATTGCTTTTTGTAGATTATAAGGATTGGCTGTAAGATGAGTTGTTGTGCACTACCTAGTATCCAATCATCATGTGTGTTGGTTGTTGAGCTGATGAAAGCAACATCAGATTTGGTAGTCAGATAGGAAGTAAAATTTGTCCGATGCCAGCAGATTAAAGCTGTGTGACCATTTTTACCGCAAATTTGACATGTAAGGCTGGATATAGTATTAGTGGAAGATCTACCTCCCCTGTTGTTTATGGTTGAAGCAACTCCTCTTCTTGAACCCATAGAGTTGGTACGACCTCCTCCGGAAACAGAAGTGTAAGGAGCAAAGGCAGCATCATTGGATTCTTTAGTGTGATCTGCAGCAATGTCGATTTCCTCACTACATAATAGAGTATAGATCATCGAGAGCAATGGATTCAAATTGGGTTCTGGTTGCAGTCTTGAATGACTTATAAGTAGAAGGTAAGCCATCAAGTATGTGAAGAATTATATCTTCCTGATCAATATACCCACCAACAGCAACGATATTGTCAATGAGAGACTTAATATATAACATATACTGAGTTATGGAGTGGTCCTTCATGGAGATATGATGAAGCTTGTTTCTAAGCTGTAGAACTCTCGACTTGTTTGTGGATTGGAGTCTCTTAGTCAGTGTACTCCAGATTGCTGATGTAGAATCCGAGTTTAGGATATACAGGAGAATAGAAGGGATATCGTTGAGTAGATGGTTGCTGTTATGTATGGCTCATATACCGGAAATTTGGAGTCTCTTTGAATAAAGAGGCGTCTCCTGGTGAAAAGGAATATCTCTTGGAATTTAGTGGGTTGGTGAGCGAGGGCGTTTTAGTAATTTTTCCGTAAGTTTTATCTATAAATAGATGTGTAACCTGATAGGTATGTGAGCCGAACTTGTAACTCCTCCGAAATAAGTAAATTCGCCGCTCTACTCCCCGAGAATGTAGCATGCTTTGTCGAACCTCGTTAAATCTCTGTGTTCTTCTTTTGGATTTGTGTTTTATTCACCCTAAATTGCACAACAATTGGTATCAGAGTCTGGTTCGAAGGCGGAGGAAATCGACGCAGGGAAGCAGAAGATTTTGAGATTTGGTTTGCGGCAGAGGAGAGAGTTCGGTTCCGGCGCTGCAGAAGGAATTTTGGATCCTGACAGGAGCAGGTTTGGGTTGTAGGTGCAGTTGAGCGGTGGTTGGGCGAACTCGCCAGTGGAGTTCGCGGCGAGGTTCAGCGATCGAGGCGGAGCAGTTCGATCATGGTGCGCGGCCCAGGGCGCGACAAAGGGGAGCAAGTTCGCGATATCGGGAGTTCGCGGCATTGTTCGGCGAGAGGTTCACGATAAGGATTCTTGGCGGCTCGCGCGGCGGGTTCGGATTCGCAGAGGCTCGCGCTGCGCGCGAGGAGGAGGAAGGCATCGCACGACATCCTTTTCGCTTCGAATTCGCGCGAGGGTTCTCCCGGTGCTTCTGAGCTGCGAGACGGAATCTTGGATTTTCCTAATCAAGAGGCGAAGAAGAGAGGTCTGGTGGAATTGGCAATTTTTATTCTGAGAGAAGAAAATTGCATTTATTGGAAAGTTAATTAAGGTACATTATTAATTAAGGTAAGATTGTTGGAGAAGAAATTTTGAGAAACTTGATTAAGATAAATACTTAATTAAGGGCTTAATTAAGGGAATCCAATTCCGGGAAGCAAAATCAAGGGAAATATTTAATTGGAAATATTTCAAACATTTCAGCTGGGAAAGGAAATTTTTGGTTTGTCTGCTAAAAAAGGAAATTTCTGATTCTCGAAAAAGGAAAATAATTTTTATGGAAATCTTATTTAAGGGAAATTCTTAATTAAGAGAATATTCTGGAAAAGAAATTTTTTGGAAAGATTTTGAAGCAAGAAATTTTTGGCCTCAATGAAGTTGAAAATTCTAAGCGATAAGTCGGCGATGACGCGTAGAACTTGCGCGAAGTTCGCGTAGCGAAGTCAATCGAAATCGCAATTGACTCGCAGGAGTAGATCGGAGGAACAGTTCGGTATTTTGATCGAGAGAGGCGAGCGAGGAACGGTTGCGAATACGTAGCTCCACGCAGTCCGCGCGAGCGATAAGGACGGAAGCAGACGCGTGACCATTGACGTTCGATGAGGTACGATTCGCGATTCGGCTGAGATACGATTGCGATTGGTAAAGTGCGTGTTTTCATTCGAGGATTTGCGATAAAGTGGAGCCATTGGAATTGTTAGTTTGTCGCGTTGAGGATTTGCAATGATAAGAGATAGACGAAATTACAGTCAGTTGTCGCATGAAGATTTACGACATGTGGAGATCAGTAGAGTCGATGAGACATGTGGAGCAAGCGAAGTCGTCGGTTTGTCGTATGAGGATTCTGCGACAGGTGGAGTTTGGTTCGGTGAATAGGAACCATGTTTCTGCGAATGCCGGTTTGGATGAGAGCGATTCGGACGGGAAGCGGTTCGACGGGAAGCGGTCCGCGAAGCAGGTTCAACGGCAAACGGTTTGAAGGCGCGGCCGGTTCTCGCGGAACAGGTGGAGCGGCAGTGGTTCCTGCAGTTCTTCTAGTCATGACAGTTTGTAGGGACGTGCTTCTGGTTCGCAGGGGGTGTCGTGACGATTCGCGATTGCTTGCGGGAAGACGTTCGGTGAGGTGGAGTTCATGACCAGGAAAGGAGGCTGTCGCATGGTTTGTCAGTTTCACAGAGGAGAGGAGTTCGCGTCGTTGTTATCGCGAACGAAGCCTCGTTTTGCCGACGGAGGAGTTCGACCAGCAAAATTCGCCAGTTCGTCGCATGAGGATTTGCGACAGGTTGAGTTCGGCAGGATGCAAGAAGCGAGCAGTCTTGAGTATTCGCAAACAGGGGTTTCGCAAAGGTATTCCGCTTATAAGCGCGAAGGGATTCAAAGCTCGCGAGACGACGCGATCGGCCAGGAGTCTTGGTGTGAACGTGATAGAGTCTTGTAATTGGCGTGGTTGACCAAGCTCGCTATGGTGTAAAGACACTTCATGCAAGCATTTTTCAAGAGTCTGGATATTCGCCAGGTGGAGATTTGTTAGGTATGACTCATATACCGGGTGATGCATTTCTCCTAAGGGGTTAAATATTCGTCAAGGTGGAGATTTGTTATGTATGACTCATATACCGGAAATTTGGAGTCTCTTTGAATAAAGAGGTGTCTCCTGGTGAAAAGGAATATCTCTTGGAATTTAGTGGGTTGGGGAGCGAGGGCGTTTTAGTAATTTATCCGTAAGTTTTATCTATAAATAGATGTGTAACCCTATGGGTATGTGAACCGAACTTGTAACTCCTCTGAAATAGTGAATTCGCCGCTCTACTCCCGAGAATGTAGGCATCTTTGTCGACCCTCGTTAAATCTCTGTGTTCTTCTTCTGGATTTGCGTTTTGTTCGCCCTAAATTGCACAACAGTTGCTGAAAGGCTTTGATCAATTAGTCACCATGTTAAGTAAGCTGAATTAGAGTAGTGACCTGTAGAATTTTGAATTTGTTTTGGTGGGAAAATAGTTGATCCATCTAGAAAATTTTCAAGACTATATGCTCTGAATAGCTTCTCAATCTGTGAGATCCAAATGGGGTAATTATCAGCAATTAGTTGAATATTAGCTACTTTCTTGATATTTGACATAAGAAACTTGAGGGACGATGGAATTGTGATGTCAGTCATGGATGATGAAGAAAGAACATCTGCTCTACTGGTATACGACTGTGCTGATTCAGCCATTGGCTCTGATTCCATGAAGGCCATTACAGATAAGTAAAACACCAACACAAGATAGGAGAAGGAGAAGGTAAAGCTAAACTGTCATATAATTCTTAGCATTGTATAAATTCAGAATAGTATAATTCTACGTTCCTATCAGAATACAATGCTGTATTTGTAATACTAGAGAGAATGTTGTGGAGAGATAGAAGTGGTCACAGACTAACAGAGTTGTTACAGAGAATATGGAGAATATCCCCTGAAATACTCAGATGGTTACACCTGTAGGTTTGTTACTTTTAAATTATTTTCAAATTTTATGAATATAAAAAAACCTTGTGTTAGTTAAAAGTCTGTACTCCTTATGTATTTCATACCCTTTTTTTTTTAGATTCATTAGACGCCAATCCTTATATTTTTAGTTTGAATAAACAAGATACAACTTTGCTTATTATGAAGAATCATTCTTGAAGCATACATTCAAAAGTTTTCTTTTTCTGCTGTTGATAAGCAGTTGAACCCATCAAAGTGGATAGGATCTTGGTGTACAATATCATAACAATCTTATGATTGGTTTAAACTTGACGCCTTTCTGTTGATGCAGTTTTTTCCGCATTGGAACCGTAATTCTCGCCCTTCATGATACGAGTGATGTATTTCTGGAAGCAGCAAAAGTTTCCAAGTATGCGGGGATGGAGATGGCAGCTAGCCTATTTTTTGCTTGTTTTGCATTATCCTGGTTTTTGCTGCGACTAATATTCTTTCCCTTTTGGATAATCAAAACATCAAGGTAAAGAAACACAATGCTGTTGCAATTATTCTCAAATTTTTCTTCTATATCTTCTCACAGTATTTATCATTGAATTTTCAGTTACTACTCTATCGAGTCATTGATGAAGTCTGGTCAATTTCCTAGATCATCATATTATATTTTCAATGTCATGCTTTTAACGCTTCTGGTATTCCACATCTACTGGTGGAAACTCATATGTGCAATGATTATTAAACAACTTCAAAATCAAGGAAAAGTGGGGGAAGATATTCGTTCAGGTTAGTTTTCTGAAGATTGATCAAATTTGGCTCTTGGTCTTTGTCATTCTGCAAATTATATTCTTCATGTTATGCCCCTTATGTAAAACAATTGAGAGCACAAGTTAATGAAAAGAAAAAGGAAATTGAAAGTTTTTCATATAAATAGGTGATTTTACATTTTTAAAATTTTCTTTTTAATTGTTGCTACACTATTCAAGCAAGGATTAAATTTATTTAGCCTAATGTGATTTTAATGTGATACCATACCACAGTGCTGGTGACCTTTTTTCTTTATGGTTGAATTGTGCTACAAATTGTTTTCCTGTTTGGGCGTTCTAAATTTGATTTTTTTGGGATGAACCCTTAAATCATTGTTGTTATAATTAACATATGTAAAATTATGTGCTTTTATGATTAAGCTTTTCTTTCTTTATTGTTTTTTACTATTCATTAGGTTTAATATCTGTTTGGACATCCTTTGTTCATTCATGAACTTCCTCGTTATTGATTGTTGTTCTACAGAGCCCTTGAAAGAGCTAAGGATGTAAATGATCCATACTTGATCGTGGTTTTATTAACGAGTAAAGATGCTAAAATGGTCGCATTATTTACAGTAGAACGCTTTTAGTCCACGAGTTTATAGAAGTAATGAAATCGTCCCGATTATTTTAAAATTGATTCAATAATCGTCGACATGAAATTATTTCAACCCTAATTTGGGGCTAATTTGACGAACTTTTATAAACTCTAGATTAAAAGCAGTCCAACGTAAATAGTCGGAGATCTAATTCGACACTTTACTTTTTTATTAACTATCAAATATAATACAACTGAGCATAACTTGGGAGAAGAATTGAAAATTTGCATTCTTATTTGGTTCATTGACAAATGAGCTAAGCACGAACACAAGATGTCAACGGCCAGCAAATACACTGACAATTTTAATTTCATAAGATAATTTTTAATTTTCATTAAAATGCCTTCTAAATATCCTTTAATTTAAAACATTTTGTGTATACTTTTTAGATGTTCATGCTATGGTGATCATAATAGTAAAAGAAATGAGGAAAACTAAATTTATATAATATCAAGCTAACTCTTAGTCCAAGTGAGTTGAATGATCTCAAGCTCAATCAAATTTGAGCTGATTATTGAGCCAACTCATGCTATTTGGGCACCACTTAAACAGGCCCATGCCTAGTAACCATGATCATCTTTCTCTTAATAATTGATTTAAAGTATTGTATACATACACCTCTTAGTTACTAACATCATCAATCCCTCCGCAGATTCTGAAGATGAGGAAAGCTGACATAATTAGCAACAGAAGACTGATATTAGTTTCTTTCTACTACAAAATCTTCATGGTGACTACAATTCATTCCTCCTTTATCTCATTTTTTGCTTGTGTATATTTGTAGGCCATTTTCTGTTTTTTTCTTTTTGTTTTTTCTCTCTTAATATGTTGGAAAATAGAAATGCCCTCTCATTTACTGTAGTTTTCCATATACCCCAAAGATTTTAATGATTCATTGTAAGTTGTTATAATTCAATTTGTATTTGTTGTACTTTGGTTTAGAGATTGAAACAATAACAAGTCTTTATCACACTAAGTGGGGTCAGATACACGAAATTTTTCATTGTGTTCTATTGAGTGTCTTATTTTCAGTTTGAAGGATTTATGTCATGATTTTTTTCGATAAAAATTTTATGTCTGTTGACTATCAAACGTTACCTTTCACTTTTCACATTCGAGATTTGGGGACACGAATTCTTGGTTCAATTTTGATGCATTCTTACCTAAACTGGTTTTATTATAAACAAACACGTTCATGTATATGGAAGAATACATTTAAAAAAAACTTAACTGAAGAAAAATATTCTTAATACTGAAGTTATATTATTGTAATTAATATCATAGATTTTTACTATAATAATAAAAAATATATAAGATAATATTTATGCGATGATATATTTGTCCTCTTCTCCGATGTGGGCCCATTAGTAGGTAGTTTTCGCGGGCCCATTAGCATATAGTTCAGAACTTGGCCGGCCTGCTGTGTTCTTTTTTATATTTATATTTACAGTATGAAGGGTGATTGTGGGGCTGGTGGCAGTTCCGTGTCGTCTATTTTCTTGAAGAAGCTGTAGTAGAAAATTATTTATTAATAGGGTATTTTTGGAACTGTTTAGTAAAGCTACGTTTTGTCTATATTTTTAAAAAGATGCAATTAAATTTTCCACCACCCCTGATCACCTAGGTTGCTTGTTAAAAAGTTGTATATTTTTCAGTTCCTTTTTTTGGTAAGTCGCCGCAATTTTTTTGGATAACTAGCAGGTTGGTATTTGTTTCTTCAAATAATTGTCAGTTTATTTTTCTTTCAGAGCTACTGCTTGCGTAGAATCTGCGTGCGTAATGGTATCGTCGTGCGTGTGGCATGTGTCTAGAAAAATCGAATAATACGGGAAATATTTTTCTAGTGTTATTCGTTATATTCATGTGTTATTGTGTTATTATAACGTCGAGAATGATACAGGAGATGAGAATAACGCGTGAATATGCAGTGATACTTAGCTGAATAACGCTTGATAATGCATGAATAACGCGGGTAATATCATTATGTTGATACAGGTGAGATCTTATTTTTTTTTTTGTCGCCTTGCGCAGCGTGGTGTGAGTTTCTTGGCCTCACTGGTGGCTGCACGTCGGTTGCGTGATGTCTCATTCTCTAAATTAGGCCACTAACTGTGTTAGTTACTTAGAAAACTGTGTAGAAAAAGACATATATAATGCCATGGTAGTTTTTTTAAAAATAGCTTCTTATGCTAATTTCGCAACTACTTCTCCAAATAGTTATAGTTTCCCAAATTTGGTACCAAATATGCATTACTTATTTCCAAAAACAATGAAACCAAAAATTTATTTCAGCTGAAAATGCTCAATCAATTTATAATATTCACTTCCAACTCTAAAATTCTAACAATGAAATCACATCAAATCCAAACTTTTAACGTTACAAAGGAAGGTATTATTCTGAGCTTAATTAAGATTGAGATAATAAGAATATTACCTTAAATTCAGATCTGGTCCATATTTAAAATTTGCTATGATCTCTAGGGCTGTCAAAAAAGCTCGTTGTTCGCGAACAGTTCGTGTTCGGTTCGCGCGAAGTTCGTGTTCGGTTTGTTAAACGAATCAAACACGAACAGTGATGTGTTCGAACATTTCGAACACGAACACTAGCTTTGTTCGTTCGTGTTCGGTTCGTTTACACCCCTAATGATCTACATCTCATATAGGGACGGAATTAGATATATAAATTCATAAGAATTGTGTGATATATATGTAAATTTTTGTTAATTAGAATTACATTTACCACCCCAAGCGCAATTATCCTTGAATTTAAATTGATTAACATCAATTTCTTTCGAGTATATTGGAAAAATTTTTACATTAAACTCGCACGTAAATTTACGTGCGGAGGTGTGCAATCCGCGCGCGTGGCGCGCGTGTCGAAAAAAAATAGCGTTCGCAAGTATAACAGGAATATTTCTCAATATTATTCATGTGTTATTGTGTGTTATTAATGTGTTATTCTGCTCCTATAATATTTTTAGTGTTATAATAACACAATAACACATGAATAATACATGAATAACATGTATGATAACATGAATAACGGCGGGAGAATATTCTGTGTTATTACATTTTCATGTATGTGTGTGTCGTGATGTGTGCAGACTCCACATCGCTTA